>LGRX02029927.1:0-29292 GCA_001247695.2 Cymbomonas tetramitiformis
TCCTAACCTCAAGCAGCTCTGCAAATGCATCGAACGGGGTCGATACATCCGCAAGCATACGCACCACCTCGAGGGTGGCACGTTTGCCATCGGCAGGAACATCCGAACCAGAAGCCTCTACCCAATTACGGGCAGGAGACCCTGGCGCAGTCAGCAGCAGCAGCACAGAGTATAACAGCTCATTTGCAGCAGACAGAACAGGGGCGTCAGCAGCTGTCAGTTCAAACAGGGGTGCAAACGCAGGCGACTGCAGCGTGAACAGCTGCTGCAGCTCGGATACCAATTGCGAAAAAATGTCCGAAGCTGAATTCTCGTTGCCTTTAAATTTTGCAGTTTTGTCACCCAGAACTTTTGTGGCTGCTGTCTTGGCACATTGAACATCGAAAGAATCCCTGCGCAGCCTCTGCAAAAGTACGGCTGCCGCAGTGGACGCCTCAGACTCTCCCGAAGCCAAATGCGGAGTCGATGGCGTAGCCGCATTCAGCGCCCCAACATCATCAAAAATGGTTGCTAGTTTCCGCGCTCTAGCGCGTGTGCGTGGTCCAATCGGAGTCTCCATAGTAAAAATGACGGCAAGATGGGGTCGCGGGCTAACGGAGCGACAGTAGTAAGCATTACGCAGCGGCCAATCCTGCAGAAGTCTCAGCGGTAAAAACAACATCAAACAGGTCATGAGCCGATTGGCTAAAAGTGGTTGCGACCCACAATACGCGGAATGCCCTCTCCACCGGCCAGGTGAAACGTAAAAAGAAGCCATAGCGAGCGACGATACTGCTGCCGAAAAATGTCCCATAAACTGATCTCCACTTCAAAAAAGAGGCCATACCGCGGAAAGACGAACTACTGCCTAAGGGGGCGCCCACCCCATCTCTGTGTCAAAACTTAGCCAAACATGGCAACAGCTAGGCGCTGTGCCATCAGAATTACTAGGGAAGTGGTGACGCGCATAACCTGCGAGAACAGGTGTTCCGCTCGGGTAAAACTGCTAAGCTCCCATAAACAGTCCGGCCGAGTGCTTTTTATCATGCATCTCGGAAACCCGGATAATACGAAGTGATGACTGACAGTACAGTACTACTGTACTGTCATCCTAGCTACTAGCGGAGTCACGGTTCCGATCAGAGACGGGTCAGGCTAGGGGCTATCAGAGCCCATAATAATAACCCTGAACCTAAAGTCCAGCAAACTATCTTGTCATTTGAATAGTACAACACAATTTGATTTGATTTGTTTGTTCACCAATTGCAATTGACAACATATTACTATGAAATCAGCTTAAGATTTGAAAGATGAACAATTTCGCTTCATCTTTGGTTCAAAATGAAACATATTTGTTTGGCCAATCACATCGATTGATACATGAATAATTGATGAAATCAGAGTTTGCTCAAAGTAATTTCAACCATCAAATTGATATAAAATGCAAATAATTGTTGATACGCTACAAATGTAGCACATTTGACAATTGGCATGCTTTGATGACGACATTTGGCGATCATTATGGCCACACACATTCATCTAAATTTGTGACAGTGCCCCTATGTATCAACATATAAATTACCAACGACTCTTATTGTTATCATTTCTGAATTCAAAAATATACATCAAAGCAACTTTAACTTCAACATGTCTCAATTTTCCAAAACTTGGTTTGGCACCCTGAAGGCTAAGTGGCAGATATATAGTGCTGAGGTAATATATATCTAACTGGAGAGATAACCCCTGAGTTAAGGGTTACGGGATCAGAACGGTAATTACGGTAGTGTGTCTTGATAACGGTAGTGTGTCTTGATAAAAGAGGTATACACATAAATACTAACGGGTGTTTCCCGTCTACTGGTGACGGTCACCCAGCCTACTATAGGAAGTGACAGGTGACAGTCTTTACTGTCGGTGTGTCACATCCAGCACACCACCTAGGGTGGTGACCGGAGCTAGTAGTGAACGAAGCAAACAAACTCCCTACTCAACTTCAGGAGGAAACTGTAGCACAACTGGGGGCCTGTACTCTTGGTCAGGGCGGTCCCAGGTCACAGCAAGATTGTCAGATACTGCTGTTACTTTGCTAAAACCCTAAACACAGCTCAAATTTAGTGAGCTCCTCTGCACATCTAGGAAGCCACTCTATAGCTACTCTCTAGGCAGGCACGGTGTGACCAATCTCAGCCACTTGAGGTCCTCGGAGCTGTTGGTCCGGCCCGGAGCAGCGTGATTGTGAAGCAGTTGTTGGCCTCCGGGTCCGGCGGTGAATCATTCGTAGAAGAAATTGACGAATTCTCGATCACGGGAGGTTGCACCACACCGGGGTGCTGCCAAGTGCTGCCCGACGGTGGGGCCTCGTCATCCGAAGACGACGTCGGCGACAGCGGAGGACCGTCCACAAACAGGGAAGATATCTTACCCCGATTGGCCGGCCCCGGGCCGGACTGAGTCGCCAAAATGAGGCCCGGGCCGAAGAGGGGCCGAAAGAGAAATTGCTTTGGGGCCGAACCAATTTGGCGCAAACTTCTAAAATCTTGATGAAAATTTTACGATTTTTGCATTTTCTCATACTTAAGATTAAAAATTTCGCGCCTGCGGCGGGCATTTTGTAGTTTGGACCGGGCGGACCGAAGGCGGGCCGAAGGAAACTTTCATTTGGGGCCGTACCAGCTCAACGGAAGATATCTTCCCTGTCCACAAACAACTCGGCAGGCGGTGGCGGCCCGGGATGCCACGGCATCGGAGCCATATAGAGGCCCTGTCGTCTCTGCTCCCGCCGTTGGCGACGAGGCGGAATAGCACACGGCATGTCATGAATCACGTCAGCTGGCGAAGCCTCCGCAGTCGGGACTGCCGAGTCAGTCCACGTAGCACCACCGACCGGTGGACCCGTGCATGTGCGCGCACCGGCACCACCGACACCGGCAACGGCGTGCGGTGCGGCGGTGGCACAAATCATAAAGAGTGCGCACACCAAGGAGGAAGTGAGGAGAGACCTCGCGAACCTCGGAATGCCGTTCCCGCAGCCGTACCGTGGCCGCGGCGGTGTCACCGAGGCATCTTCGTCGTCATCGTCGCTCGTGGCGTAAGTCGCGGGCTTGTAGTCGATCACGCGTTCCGGCTCCTCAACCGCGGAGAGCAAATTCATGCTCGGGGCCGGCTCATCGGGCACCAACGCAATCCCCGTGCTCTCAATGAAGTCGGCAAACGTGCGGGTGACAGGAGGGCAGAAGGGGTTCGGCGGACCGGTCCATTCCTCCTCGGACTCAATCGACGCGGGCGGTGAGTGCGCGGGCGGCTCCGACACCACCGGCAAGTCGGCAGTGAAGGTGTTGACGTTGAATGTCGAATCCCCAGCCGCGCGCGCCAACTCGGAGAACTCGGTGACGGCGGACACGAGGGCCTCACCGTCCTCCTCGCAGAATGAGCACGCGGAGAGGTCGGCGAAGATGTCCGGCTTCCCGCCCGCGAGCATGCAAAGGGCGTCGAACTCTTCGGCGTCGTCGTGGTCGATGGCATGTTGAAATTTTGCGGCCAACACCGAGTTCTCGGCCTCCTCAGCGAAAGCGTAGGCCGAGAGTCCGGTCCGGCCCCCGTTCGGGCAGTCCCGATGCCAATGCCGCGCCTTGCCCTTCGCGCACACTTGATTTTGGCAGTACGGCACGGTTGCTCCGGTGTCGCGATGGAATGCTACCTTCTTGGAGATGGACTGCGACCAATTCCCCCCCTTGGGGAGGGGCGAGGCCGCGAAACGCGTCTTAATGCGGCGGTCCGGCTTGTCCGCGCGAGGAGTAAATCCCCGCGGAGCCGGCCCGGACCCGGCGGTGTCGAGGAATGCGGCCAATTGACGCTTCAAGTCGAGGACCATCGTCCTCAAGTCTGCGAGCTCACCGGGTCCACCGGAGTCATCGGCGGCCCCCTCCATGAAATGCGTGCCGTGGGAGTAGCGGTGTGCGGACGCCGTGGCGGTGCCCGCGCGCACGTGCTCGGAGTAGCATTCACGCACCCATTGTTGAATCGTGAGGAGGTCGTGAGCGGCTCGTTGATCATGGAGAAGCAACCGCGACACCACCGGCTGGTAGAAGATGGTGTCGAGGGACTTGATGAACAGCGCCTTCACGTCCTCATCGTGGAGTGTCGCCCGCGTCCTCGCAGCCTTCAGAGCGGCGTTGAAGTCGCTGATCTTGTCATGCGGGTCCACGCCCGCAGAGATGCGGATGCTCAACATGTCCGCCTGGCCCTGAAAGGGGTCACCCGCTGGGATCATGCGGCGGGCAAACTCGAGAAGCACCCGCTTACCGTCGTTCGGGAACGTGGAGTGCGAGGAGTCCATCCAGTCCGCTGCCGGCGACGCGGGGTCAACCATGAGCTCGAGCGTGGAGAACAATAAGGCGTTGGCCTCCACGCGGATGGGAAGGGTAGCATCGTCCAGTAGGAAAAGGGGTGCGAAACCAATGTCCTCCGTGACAAACGCCGTCTGCAACGCAGAGACCATCCTGGCGAAGATCGCAGACGCGTGGCCCTCAGCCGCCGAAAACCGCCCGTTCTTGTCCTCGAACAACTTTTGACGAACGGACTTGGAGACCTTCATGTCGAAGTGCTCCCGCTGAAGTGTACGCACCGAGGCAAGGAACGTAGCACCTACTGAATTGGCAGCCGGCTGAGCCGCCGGCGGTGTGGCTGGAGTGTTGGCGTGTCTCGCAGCTGCTAAATCAAAAATCGTGGCTAGTGCGCGTCGGCGATTCGCCATGCTGGCGGTGGCTCGAGTAGAAGCAACCATTGTGAGAAGGACTGAAGGGGCGGAGTGAGGCAACGGAACGTGAGGTGTGCGGCAGTTTCGGGCGGCCAAGAAACGCGTGGGTCGCCGATACGGCAGCCGTGAGAGATCAAATAATCCCCGGGAAGTCGTGTGGTAGCGGCGGCCGATACGCAACGGTGTGGGATCCAACCAGAAAACGTAAACCAGTCCAACGTTAAGTCCCGTAAGAAAATCGTTCTCCACCCGGTGCGGCGTGCCGTAAATCAACCCATAAAATTTAGGCCATACCCGTGACTGCCGGCACTCTCACGCGCGGAGCGCCTCACTCCATCCCAGGCGTCCAAGCTTAGCCACTCATGGTGGCAATCTCGCAGTGGCTAAATAAAGCGCAAGTGGGGCCAAACCTGGCAGATATATAGTGCTGAGGTAATATATATCTAACTGGAGAGATAACCCCTGAGTTAAGGGTTACGGGATCAGAACGGTAAAGTGTGTCTTGATAAAAGAGGTATACACATAAATACTAACGGGTGTTTCCCGTCTACTGGTGACGGTCACCCAGCCTACTATAGGAAGTGACAAGTGACAGTCTTTACTGTCGGTGTGTCACATCCAGCACTAAGTTTGAGAACGATGAGGACCTATCCAGTCTTAAATTCCGTGTTTTGCTATATGCGAAAGCAAATCACGCAGCTTATCACGTACCAAAGATAAGCAACCCGTGGTATCAGTCACTTTCAGAGATGCCCCTGGCGACGTTCTCATGGCCACTGGGTGGAGGCTCATGGCTGGGGCAACCCTACATGACGTAGCTCCTCTGCTGGAACACGTGGAAGTGGGCAAGCTGTACGACATTTACATGTCCTCCGAGACATTTTACAACTTGAGCTTGGCTTCGCAGTACGAGCTGTCCAGGAACATCGCGGACATCTCTGGCGCTGTCCAGACCCTGGAGGCCATTGTGGAGGTCACCAAGGATCTGCCCCATGCTTTTATCAAAGAATGGGGGCTACCTTCAACCTGGATCAGCAATCGCCAGGTTCTCACTATCGACAGCGATAGTGAGGACGAAGATTACGTGACCCCTCCTCCCCCACCACCAAAAAGGCGCAAGGGCAAGGGCAAAGCCAAGGTCGCCTTGCCTTTTCCTGATGGCACAGGTAAATTTTAATTGTCTATTTGTCTGTTGGCTTCAATGTGGCTCTGAACTGAATAATTCTGTTGTATATTTACTAAAAATGTTTCGTTGTTGTGCTTGATTGTGCAGGTGCTTCGTGCGCTGGCGCAAGCGAGGCACCTACTGGTGCTGCACCCATGTATCTTACCATGGTTGCACCACCCGTTGGCGATGTTGGCGATCCCATTCCTGAAGAAGTCCCTGCTGGTGCTGGCGATATTGCACCTACTGGCCAAGCGCCTACTGTTGCACTTACTGTTGCACCTACTGAAGAAGCACCTACTGGCGATGTTGCAATGGCAGAACTTGGCGCTGGCGAAACTGGCGCTGGCATTGGCGCTGTTGAAACTGCAGTCGATCCTAAGAGTGAAGCAACTGCTTACACCGAAGAACCTACTGGCGCGATCGTGAACATGGAAGCACCTCTTGGCGCAGTTGAACCTGCTGAACATGCTAGCATTCTAGCTGTAACTGCACCTAAGAAAGCGAAAAAGACCAGCAAGGCAAAACAGAACTAGACAGTGTCAATATGGTTGGACAACATAGCAATATCTTGATTCCGTAAGTATCCCAATTAATACCCGTCCGTTCATTGCCAATGCCACTTGCTTTTCTAAACATTTGTTATTCAATACTTCACAACATTCCTTATTGCACCTCCGCGTTCACTCACAATTTGATGGTAACAATGCAAAATTTAGAATTGAGGAATTTGGATTTTTCCCCACCTGTACGTTCACGTACCCCCTATAAAATTTTAGAGGTTTGATTTCGCAGAAACCAGCTATTACAGAACGAACATTGCTTTGCGTCACGTATAGTGTAGTAGTTTACAGCCTAGCTTTGCGTGACGCTTTTTGGGAGGTTACTTTCAATTTGCGTCGTTGAGATGAAAGCTGCTAACAAAATGTCAATCGTGGATATGTTTTTTTTTGTATAAATTTTTAGAGACTCGCGCTCACGCTCTTTTTATTTAGAGAGCTCATTTCGTTGCGACCACACCAGGTATTCCAAAACGAGCACTGATTTGTGTCACGCTTTTTCTGTCACGCTTTTTCTGTCACGTTTTTCGCGCTCACGCTCTTTTTATTTAGAGCCTTCATTTCGTTTAGGGAAGGGTTATACGCGCTGGAATTCACACGTCGTTTCCGTCTCAATCCCGAAAAAATTCTGAACCAGCGTGACGGTCATATCGTCTTGCATCGTCTCGCGTGTCATCGTGAATTTAATTTCCAGGATTATTAAATCATCATCAATTTATCTTCCATCGATATCGCGGATACGATTGCCGTTGGCGTTGACTAGCTCAAGGATAAAGAGCTGCGCACCAACAATTACTGCTCATAATTTTCTCAACGGTCCTTCGCTTCGCCTCATGGGCGGAACGATGTCGTGGCTGCTGTGTTATGCGCAGGGATTTCGGATGTGTTTGGCTGCTTCTATTTTTCAGTTTACTTATGCATATGTGCCAACTCACGATACTCATTTTGTGCAGCTTGTGTCGCAGGTTTTCCGATTGCGAGGAGGGGCGCGCTTTCTTGTGGTGTGGAAGTCTAGGGCAACCTAGCTTGGGATCACACCCAACCACATCGGACCCACCTTGTTCTCAAGTTTTATTCAACTCACTTTGAATATGCATACAAAGTTTGAGGAGCATCGAGGTGTGATAAGTTAGAGACTGATTTATCTTTTTGGGTTTATGGCGTCATCGCGACCTCTTGGGGTGTGGAAGTCAATATCGTGAGTTGGCACATATGCATAAGTAAACTGAAAAATAGAAGCAGCCAAACACTTCCGAAATCCCTGCGCATAACCCAGCAGGCACGACATCGTTCCGCCCATGAGGCGAAGCGAAGGACCGTTGAGAAAATTATGAGCAGTAAATGTTGGTGCGCAGCTCTTTATCCTTGAGCTAGTCAACGCCAACGGTAATCGTATCCGCGATATCGATGGAAGATAAATTGATTATCTGTTTTAATAATCCTGGAAATTAAATTCACGATGACACGCGAGACGATGCAAGACGATATGACCGTCACGCTGGTTCAGAATTTTTTCGGGATTGAGACGGAAACGACGTGTGAATTCCAGCGCGTATAACCCTTCCCTTTCGTTTATGGTCAATATTTAATGTTATTCAAATTCACGTTACTGTAGCGTTCAGTATTATATTTTCACGGTATCACGTTAGCGTTCAGCGTTCAGTATAATATTTTAAATATTAATAATTAATATTGTTTATAAAAGATGAAGAGCATAAATATATGGATGTGGTCGACATTGATATAAAAACGTATGACATGACATGACATAAAACGCAGTCCGAAAACCGTTGAGCTGAGAGCTTCGACAATGAAAGTTGATGACACTGTCATGAACGTAAGTTGTATAGGCTGGCCGAGTCCGATGGAAATCAAGTTGCTTCTCACAACATTTTTTTTTTTTTTTTTGGGGGGGGGGGCGAAGGCTATGGTGGCGCGGCCATGGGAGTCGACAACTTCCTATCTATTAATTTTTATTCTTTGAAATTGGAACAACGAAGTTTGTTTGAGCCTCGTAGGTGATTTGGCCTTTTAATTTTGAGGGCGAGATTGGGCTTCCGCGCCCCCGTCGTGGCTCATCCGTCGCCTTGCGGGGTTGGCCGAGGCCGGCTCGAAGGGGTTGAGCGACATCAAATTTCAAAATGTTGCTACTATCTTCAAATAACACTATTGGTTGCAAATACCAGAAATTTGATTTGTAGATATTTGGATACTGTGATGTTCAATCTTCTATTTTATTGGTCGATCTAAGTGTTGGCCTCACCCTAATGAGATGTTCACCGAAGTGTTCCGAGATGATTTCTAACTTCTCGGTCGAAACTTGTCGGGCGAATGAGAGCATCGGAATTCAAAATTCGGCCATTCAGTGGCCCGTATGATGACTGAAACCGAAATCACGAACGAGACCGTGGTCAGAAATTCGAGACTTCGAAGTCTCATCTTCTCGGTCGAAAAGTGAGACCGAGGTAATCATCTCGGTTAACGAAAGAATATTTGGTCCACGTCGGAAGTATCAGATACGCGATCAGATTCGTTACGTGAGTCGTGAGACAGTTTTCAGAAGTGAGACTTCGAAGTCTCGTTTTCCCCCAGAAAAGATGACATGCATCGCGGAACGATAACTGGCGCGTGGAAATTTTCACGTAGATTTCGAACTCGAAAACTGCTTGCGAGAAGACAGTCCTGTAACCAGACTTCGAAGTCAGAATCGAGACCGCGGTCGAAATTCTGAGATCGCGGTCGAAATTCTGAGACCACGGTCGAAAAACGAGACTTCGAAGTTAAAAAGTGAGACCGAGGTTTCGCGACACCATGGAATATACCTGTCCGCGTGTCAGTCGGACATTCAGTGCAATCCGAATCTGAGTCGAGACCACGGTCGAAATTCGAGACTTCGAAGTCTCACTCTACTCCGTAAAAATAATCTCGGTTAAAACCGTGAACATCTCATAAATAGAACGATGAGCCACAGCGGTACGAGCGCGAGCGGAGCGGGGGCAAAGCCTCCGCGACGCGAAGCGGGAGCAGCGCGCGGTCGGTTGATGTTCGACTTGGACTTCAAACGCCAACGCCATAAGGCGTATGCCATGCCGTGCTATGCCATGCAATGCGAATGCCACAGAATTCAGAACGAACAACTAGAACTACTCGCAACCACAATCGATTTTGGAAATCGATTTTTCCCCACCTGTACGTTCACGTACCCCCTATAAAAACTGACGTGACGCTTTTGTGTATAAAATTTTAGAGGTTTGATTTCCTAGAAACCAGCTATATATAAATAGAACGAACATTGCTTTGCGTCACGCTCTTTTGCGTCATCGCATCGTCACGCTCTTTTGGGTGACGTATAGTGTAGTGACACAGTAGCCTATATCGTCGTTAAATAAAAACTGCCTATATTCAAATTTAACTGTGATGTATAAATTTGAGAAGTCTTCAAAAAGTAATAATAGAAGAAATCAATTTGCGTCGTTGAGATGAAAGCTGCAAACAAAATTTTAATTTTAATTTGTGGATATGTTTGTATATATATTTATTTATATATTTATAAATATATCGACAGAACAATTATAAAATATAAAATACGAGTTAAACCGAATAAATTATGAATTAAACCTTTGTCCGAACCCTTAACTGTCAATCGACGACCATCGATCTGACGGAGATAATTCTTTTTAGCGAGGATCGAGGGGGGGATCAGTGTTAATGCTGAGAGCTTCGACAATGAAAGTTGATGACATTGTCATGAACGTCAGTTGTATGGGCTGGCCGAGTCCGATGGAAATCAAGTTGCTTCCCACATTTTTTTGGGGGGGAGGGCGAAGCCCCCCCCCACTGTGGTGGCCGTGAGCCGTAGGGGAATCGACAACTTACTATCTATTAATTTTATTCTTTGAAATTGGATCTTTGAAATTGGATCAACTGGGATGTTTGAGCCTCGTAGGTGATTTGGCCTTTTAATTTTGAGGGCGAGATTGGGCTTCCGCGCCCCCGTCGTGGCTCATCCCGTCGCCCACTGCGGGGTTGGCTGAGGCCGGCTCGACGAAGGGGGTTGAGCGACATCAAATTTCAAAATATTTGCTACTATGCTTCAAATAACACTATTGGTTGCAAATACCGAATTTTGATTTGTAGATATTTGGATACCGTGATGTTCAATCTTCTATTTTATTGGTCGATCTAAGTGTTGACACCTAAATAGAACGATGAGCCACAGCGGTACGAGCGCGAGCGGAGCGGGGGCAAAGCCTCCGCGACGCGAAGCGGGAGCAGCGCGCGGTCGGTTGATGTTCGACTTGGACTTCAAACGCCAACGCCATACTGTAAGGCGTATGCCATGCCGTGCTATGCCATGCAATGCGAATGCCACAGAATTCAGAACGAACAACTAGAACTACTCGCAACCACAATCGATTTTGGAAATCGATTTTTCCCCACCTGTACGTTCACGTACCCCCTATATAATTCCTGTTCCAGCCCATACAGGCGACGTTCATGACAGTGTCACCAACTTTCGTTCTGGGAGCTTTGCGGACTGCGTCTCATGTCGCATTAAAATTTTGGCGACCATGTACTGAAACGAAAGTGTGACAACGACGGACGTGCACGCATTAAACGCCGCATGGGCCCTACAGCGTTTTGTCTCCATATACTATTTATCTTATACAAAAATTTTCGATATAATCGCCGCAGTCATGATGACCCAAAAGGCTACATCGCGACCGTAAATATTCTGTCAGACTGTATCTGCACCATCAGATTCCGTATTCTGACAGGTGGGTAACTCGAAACCGACTAAATGTGCATAATGCCGTTTAATGTGCATGTACGCTTCCGGTCAAAGCTGTGCTAAGGTCAACTTTTCACGGCGGTTCGATCTATCGGAAGGGTTTCTTCTCGTTCGCAGGATTCCCGCCTGCTAACGAGAGCCCTAGGGTAGGGGTTCCCGCCCGATCGTTTCCGCCTTTCAATTTGGCGCATGATGCCTGAGATTTGAAAGATTTCCTTCCGATGAATCTTTCAAACTAAAACTTTTCTCTCCGATATACTTCAAGTTTCACTCGAAAACATATCGTCAACGTTCCACTACGGTGGGTACGTTTATCGCTCAGGGTTCGCTTTGATCCGCTGCATTATCCGCCTTGCAGTATGGCGCATCCAAAAGTGGATAAGATGTATAAAAAATATTCCGAAAGTGTTTCTCAAAGACGCAGAAAAGTTTCGCTTAAACGAAACCCTTCTGGCCGTTTTGCGCTCAAAGAAACAGCAGATCAATCTGCTAGTTCTGAAGCGCCATCCCGGATGTGCCGCGGGGCTCGAAGCGTGTGAACCAAATGACCAAATGAAACACAGATGCACACATACAGCGTTGAAAATATGTTTAAGTCGTTGTTATTACTATTTCTTAGCGTTCCCTTCGGCAGGATACCGAAGGGAATGCCGTTTTGCGGATGCCGGTTCCCGCTTCCACCACACGAAGCGGGGAATCCGGGATCTACTTCCAGTCACCGAATCTGTGCGGGGATGCTTCCTAGCGTTCATAATACCTTATATTAAACATTATTCGCTTCTAATATATCGCGAAGAGTTATCAATCTCTTCATTAATCTACCCTGCTGCACTAGGTTTTCACAGTGTAAAGCGCTTAAGAAGCGCGAACGGAAGCGGACAGATTCCAGAAAGATACCGGTGCGATTTCAATAACGGTTTAGATGTCCTTCTGATTTAATCGAACGGCTGTAAGGAATTTGTAAACAATGAAAAATATAATTCGCATCTGAGGATTTTCATTACACTCTTAATACGCCGTACGGCAGTTTGCCAGAGTTCTCCATCATTATCTTCATCCACGAAAGCAGTCGGATCAAGAATTTGCTAAATCCAGATCGTTTAAAATAATTTATATCCTGGGTATATTCGAAGCATCTTGAGTCAGAAGTTGGTGTATTTAGTAGAGTTCATTACACATGAAAATCGCCGTAGGCCCTCCGTCGGAGACGGGAGGATAAGCCCACACCTCATACCGATACGGATACCGCGCATACACGGGCATGACGGAAGTAGAGGGGTGTGTCTCAGAGAAAGAGATGCAGATGTCCAAACTGATGACATGACATCCACATGACAGATGGAGTCTCAAATCGAAGTGATAAGTCAGCCTATTTCATCCCCGTGCTGCACTTTATAGGTCTCCTGTTTTCAGTCGGAAAGCTCATAATCCTTTCCGTTTAGCATTTGTTCACCTGTCAGTCTAGAGAGGTCTGTTGATTTCGCTTCAAGTTATTCTGCGTATGCTTTCTAAGAGAAAGTCCCCTGAAGGAAATTTTGAGTCCGGATCTAAGAAAGCCCGATCTGAGCAAAGCAGTATGTCAGGCAACGAGGAGATAGCCATTGACGAGGATCTGCACAGCAGGCAGCTTGCAGTATACGGTCGCGAAACCATGCGCCGCCTTGCTGAAGCCCACATTCTTATTTCAGGAATGAAAGGTCTCGGAGTGGAAGTCGGTACGGCACCTATCTCGATCCTGCACGTCAGTATTTGTCGACCCGTTTTTACTTGCTGACTTGTTTGGACAACCCAACAGCCAAAAACGTCATCTTGGCTGGAGTAAAGGCTGTTACAATTCATGACACCGAAAAGGTTGAGAAGACTGACTTAGCTGCGCAATTTTACCTCGCTGACGATGACATTGGGAAGAATCGCGCTGAGGCTTGCGTTGCTAGACTTCAAGAGCTGAACACTCATGTTGAAGTCTCTTCGTCCACTGCGGCAATCTCTGAGAGTTTCCTATCTCAGTTTCAGGTACCGTTGGAAAAGTAGTGATCACCAGAATTAAGCGTTATGCCTTTGTTCCAATCAGCTTCTTAAGGTTGTCTTTCTCCGCAGGCTGTAGTTTTGACGGAGTCATCAATGGCAGAATCATTGAAAGTTGATGAGTTCTGTCACGCAAACAATATTCCCTTTGTGAAGTCCGAGATTCGAGGTGTTTTTGGCACCGTTTTCTGTGACTTCGGTGCCAAGTTCACTGTGTCAGACGTGGACGGTGCGTGCTTGAGCCTTGGGCTGCATTCTTTCAAGGAGGGTTTCGCTCAACAAACGAGTATCTTACTCTTAACCCGTATTCTCCAGGTGAACAGCCACATAAGGGTATCGTGGCGTCCATTAGCAACGGGTCACCTGCTCTTGTCACTTGCGTTGATGATGAGCGTTTGGAGTTCCAGGTAAGATACACCCTAAGGATACATCTGTTCCGCCCTAAGGATGCATCTGTTCCGTTGACGGTCCTTCCTCTGAATGTTCTTTTTTTGGTCATATGAGTCCTGTTTTTTGCGTTCCGTAGGATGGACAGCTTGTGACCTTTTCCGAAATCAAGGGTATGGGGGAGCTGAACGGTGCTGAGAAACAAGTGAAGGTTAAGAACGTGAAGGTTCGTTCGCCCACACTCTTTCAGGAGTTTCTGCCAGCGTGATAGGGTTTGCGTTCTCGCGAGCGATTCTTTAGATAAGGTTTGTTTACGACCAAGCTGTGTAACATATTTACGTGTGGCTCGATGAGTCGGGCGTGATGTAGATCTATTGCGTATTCATTTTTTTGACTTTGACTCCGTCCGTACTAACCCTTTGTGTTTTGTGTATTTTCTTCTCATCTCAGGCGCACTCTTTTGAAATTGATATGGATACAACTTCCTTCGGGGCATATGACCGTGGTGGCCTCGTCGTTCAGGCAAGCATCTTTTTCCAGCGACCAGCTTCTTCGTTCGTACGGCTTGCAGTTGCTGAGACAATTGCGAGCTTGCAGGTCAAGGAGCCCCGGGATCTGAAATTCAAGACTTTGCGTGAAGCAATTATTGATCCTGGAGAATTTTTGTTGACGGACTTCGCCAAATTTGATCGCTCAGGAATGCTACACCTTGCGTTTCAGGCCCTTGATCAGTTCAAGGTTACACCCGCGGCCATACTTAAAGTTTGTCTTGTAGATCGCCTCTTCGCCCTCCACGGACCTCACGGGCAGACTTGAAGTCTGCTTGCCACCGTCTGTGTTCTTGTTTCTGGTGTTGACGCGGCTTATCTTAAGTTGTTAACAGGCGAGGATGCCCGCGCCTTTGAATAAATTGTACTTACTGAGTTTGCTTGCTGCAGGTGGAATATGGACACTTCCCTCGACCTGCGAACGCCGCTGACGAGAATTATTTGGTGGCGCTCTGCAAGACAATCGACGAAAGATCAAAACAGAAGTGCGACAACGTTGACGAGGCCATCCTGCGAAAGTTCGCACAATGCTGCTCTGGCGAATTGAGGTACGGCTGGGATTCCCCAGGTCGACAAGGATATTTCTTACAGGTCTTACTCTGCAGCGCGAAGGTGTATGTGAAACCATGTACTTTGGGTTGCCAGTGCCGCTTCTGTTTGAAACTTTTATTTCATATGAAGGAGTGCTGTCCATGTTGTACTCTCGTGTTTGTGTTGCGTGTAGGGTCTTTTGGGTGAAGGTGACAAGGTTTTGCCAAGTCTGCCGTCAGTGACTTGAGCAGTCTTCTTGTGTGGGTTGTCTTGCAGCCCGATGGCAGCGATGTTTGGAGGTATCGTGGGTCAGGAGCTGGTGAAAGCTTGCTCGGGAAAGTTCCACCCTCTCCACCAGTTCTTGTACTTCGATTCTGTGGAATCCCTTCCCAAAGAGGTGCTTCCGGCGGACGAGTATGCTCCCACGGGAAGTCGATATGATGCACAGATCGCCGTGTTTGGGAAGTCTATGCACGAGAAGCTCAGCAAACTGCAGGTGTGCCAAGCGTTCTAGGTTCTGCCCTACTCGCTCTTGACGTTACTTTTTCGGTTTTGTTCAAACCCTGGGCAAGCTGCAACTAAGAAATAGTACATCTGAGGAGATATCCGCAACTGGTACTGCTCTCCAGGTTTTCCTGGTTGGCGCCGGCGCTCTTGGATGCGAGTTCATCAAGAATCTTGCGCTTATGGGCGTGGCCTCCGGCGGGGGAAAGATCACGCTGACAGATGATGATATTATTGAAAAAAGCAACTTGAGTCGACAGTTTCTGTTCCGTGACTGGGACGTGAAGAGTAATAAGTCCACTGCTGCCGCCAACGCCGCGCAAAAGATTAATCCTGATGTCAACATAAATGTCCACCACGATCGTGTGTCACCGGATACTGAGAACGTCTTCGATGACGCCTTCTGGCAAGGCCTGGATGTGGTCGTGAACGCGTTAGATAACGTGAACGCGAGATTGTACGTGGACTCGCGTTGTGTGTATTTCCAGAAACCGCTCATGGAGTCGGGTACTCTGGGCACGAAGTGCAACACCCAGTGTGTGATCCCTCATATGACTGAGAACTATGGTGCCTCCCGAGACCCTCCAGAAAAGCAGGCACCTATGTGTACGCTTCACTCTTTCCCTTTCATAATCGATCACTGTCTCGCTTGGGCAAGATCTGAGTTCGAGGGCCTTCTGGAGAAAACTCCAACAGAAGCGAACAAGTTCTTAGCCAGCCCCACACAGTATTGCGACGATGCAAAACAGGCAGGTGATAGCACGGCAAGGGAATCTCTCGAGAAAGTTGTAGATCTGCTGGTCACCTCGAAGGCAAGCACCTATGCAGGTTGCGTGAACTGGGCACGGCTTTTGTTCCAAGACTATTTCTACAACAGGATCTCACAGTTAACGTATACCTTCCCGGAAGATGCTGTCACGAGCACTGGTAACCCTTTCTGGTCTGCCCCAAAGCGCTTCCCAACGGCCATCGATTTTAAGACTGACGATCCGTCGCATATGATGTTTGTACGAGCTGGTGCCAACCTGAAGGCGGAGGTTCATGGGATCAAGCAGCCGGGCTGGTCGGACGAGGAGTTGGCTGCCTGCTTGAATTCTTTGACCGTTGATCCCTTCACTCCAAAGCAAGGCATCAAGATCGAAACTGACCCGAAGGTATGCAGTAGAACGATGAGTTCACACCTTCATTGTGTACCTGTTTCCCCTTGCTGCGTGTTGTGGAATCTTTTTGTCCTGACCTGCTGAGGATGCAAGTGCTGCTGAATTCTTTCTTAGCTCCCTCGCCTTTGGTCTTGATGACTAAAGTGAACGAAAGCGGTTGGTGTTGTACAGGCAACTTCCACTTCAGCCATGGCTGTTGACGATGACGGTGCGATAGCCGGCTTGTCGGAAAAGCTGTTGGGCACTTCACCATCTGCGGACTACAAACTCTCCCCTATCGAGTTTGAAAAGGACGACGACACAAATTTCCACATGGACTTCATCTCTGCCTTGGCAAACATGCGAGCTCGCAACTACCAGATTCCCGAGGTTGATAAGTTGCAAGCCAAACTCATAGCTGGCCGTATCATTCCGGCCATCGCAACGACTACTGCCATGGCAACAGGAATGGTAAAGCACTGCCCTGATTTTGACCAGAGTGAATTCGTGGGGTAAGGTTTCTGAACAGGTGTTAGGTAACACATTGTTTTCACAGGTGCTTTTTCGTGTACACGTAGTTGAAAGTATTTGGTAGTGAATGCATTTGCTGGGTTCGTGTCGGTTTCCATAACTTCCAAGAGTCAGATTCCGGTCTGCAAGTTTTCTTGCTTCTCTTAGATATTTATCCCTCTTTCACAGGTATGCTTGGAGCTCTACAAGCTATTCAACAAGGACCACAAAGTCGAAGACTTCAGGAACACCTTTGCAAACCTGGCCATACCACTTTTCGCGATGGCAGAGCCTGTTCCTCCGAAAATGTTTAAGTATAACGATCTGGAGTGGTCACTCTGGGACAGGTGGATCCTTGAGGGCGATCTCACTGTGCAGGAACTACTTGACTGGTGCGAAGAGAGAAAGCTGACTGCCTACAGCATTTCCTGTGGCCAAAGCCTGATATACAACAACTTCATGACCAAGCACAAGGTTTGTCTAGCATCGCTCCCCTAAAATATTGGGATTACTACTGCTTACACATGGGGGAAGCAAAACATAGAACACGAGGCACAGATTGCTGTGAAGTGTGCGCAGATGTTGTGTGTCAGTGGGTGTCAGTTGCAGTTTATCTTCAGCTTGCACTGTTAAAGCCTTACTCTCAATCTTTATGTTTTTCATAACAGGAGAGACTTCAGAAGAAGCTTTCTGCTCTTGTTCAAGACATAGCCAAACTTGTTATCCCAGACACAAGGCAACACTTTGACATCGTGGTGGCCTGTGAAGATGAGGAGGGTGAAGACATAGATGTACCACTTGTGTCGATCAAATACCGTTAGTGTGCTTACCAGCATCACCAATTCTCGCCAATTCCGTTTGATGCAGCAACTTTCCTCTTCATCGCGCTCCACCGTGTGCGCTTATCATTACAGCTTCAGATACCAAACATCAACAAATTGAAATTGTGCGAATCTGATCGTCCTGAATGACGTGAGCTGCCTGTGTGTTTTCACATAAAGTCGGGAGCAATTTATTTGAGTACATAGGTGTCCTCTTTGCACACGTCTTGGAGTGAAGCAAAGCTTTCCGGGGTATTCTGTCATTTGCAGTTCTCTAGGTGATAATAAAAGCAATTCTACAAATCATGCGATGCAATAGCAGACGATATGTTCAGCATGAGGCAATATGTGAATTTGTCTGTTAACGGCCTGAATACAGAAATGTCCACCCGTCTGTAATTCCTGGCATTACACACTCTATTTTTCGAGCTACTACCGTTTGCGCGAATTTTCGTTAAAAATCAACGGTGAGCACACCCCCGCATGATACTGACTAATCTACGTCATGTAGGACAGTTCATAAGTCATATAGATGTATTGACAAGATTGCCAGCTTTGTTTTGAGCTCTTGACTGAGACCAGCCGCAGCCGCATCAGCTTGGGTTGCATCAGTCGCGAGTGGGAGCTAAGCTGGCCCGGTGTAAGATGGCACATCTCACGAAACATATGCGTAACCGATATGCCACGCATATACGCGACGCTCCTCCCAGCGCGAGTTGTTTGAATGATGTTGGATTGCCCCATAGACGGTACAGGAGTTCCAGATGCTCAATAATAATAATAATGAGATATTTACGTCGATGAGTAAGGCAACGCCTTCGGAACGATCTACAAGAGTCTGTTCCCCTCATACATGACTGTCTGCAAAGGCAGGAAGCATTCCAAAAAGCATGGAAGCATGGGCGGCTAGGCACTAATGTGAACGTGTCTGCCACCAACGTCGGAAAAATCATCAGCAGGTCGCGGAGCTGATGCACGATGGGGATGGAGGCGGAGTGGGCGGCGGTGGTGACGAAGTGAAAGCCCAGGGGTGCTCCGGCCCCTGGGCCGGTGGTGCCCCGCAGGGCCGGGCCCGGGGCCCCCTTGAGTGCAGGGGGATGGGACAACTACTATACCGACTTTAGCCTCCCCCCAAACCCTGTCCCAAAAAACCCTGCCCCAAAAACCCTAAAACCCTAGTCGATATAGTAGTAGTGAGTACGAGTCGGAGTTAGGGTTAGAGTTAGAGTTAGAATTAAAAAATATTCTTCAGAAAATAAAAGTAAATCTTAATTAAATTCTGAAGAATAAAAATAATAAAATAAGAATAAAATAATTATAAGTAAAATAAGTTAGAGTTGGAGTTGGAGTTAGATCTTATAGTATTTCTATGAAAAATAAAGTAATAATAATAAAACATTTACGTCGATGAGTAAGGCAATGCCTTCGGAACGATCTACTCGAGTCTGTTCCCCTCATACATGACAGTCTGCAAGGCAGGAAGCATTCCACAGGAGCATGGAAGCATGGGTGACAAGGCACTAATTAAGCGTGTCTGCCACCAGCGTCGGAAAAAACATCAGCAGGCCGTGGAGCTGATGCACGATGGTGATGGAAGCGGAGTGGGCGGTGGTGGTGATGAAGTGAGAAAAGCCCACGGGTGCTCCGGCCCCTGGGCCAGTGGTAACCCCGCAGAGCCGGAGCCCTACGGGGCCCTAGCCCCATGGGGGCTGGGGGAAGGGTGGGGGTTTACATAGTTGCCTAGCATTTCCCCTGCGGCCTTTACCACCTCATTTTCTTTCCTATTTTTTGTGCATAGTTCTTGAATGCTGGGCGCTTCCTCTATGGTGCCACTCTCAGGTATGACTCCCGTTTCATGTAATATGGATCTTTCCCTCGCATGACGCCTACACATCCTAGACAATTTTTTCAAAAGTGTTTTCACCCCACGGTGTGGAACCCCGATCCCTTTCAGAACCTTGCCAAATCCCTCTGGTAAGTACCCCATGATAGCAAGTTCCTCTGGCCACTCCACCGCATTAAGGAAGGGGGTTCCTCCTGCATTCCTGTGCTCGCCATCCAGGTGTGCTCCAGGGTACTGGTCTCGTTGCTCCACATTATTCCTGCCCCCAACCCACGGGCATAACCGGGGTGGCAACAGACAGTCTCTCTCATTAAGGGCTTGCTCAATCATATCCGGGTGCAGGCCCGTTTCTTTGAGCAGTTTAGGGGTATTCTTTTTATGCGGAACTACATTAAAGAACCATTGAAGCAGCTTGTATTGCAGTTTATCATTGTCAAGTTTCTTACTAACGGGGCATCCCATGCTCTCACTATCCATGGACATTATGACTACATCTGAGTACTTATCTTTGTAACATCCCTCCCCTGGCATTGTGTAGGGTCCTTTGCCTGACCAGTAATCATGTGGGATGAACGGCATGGTCCCCCTTGGGTATTTGAAGATTAACTTAAAACCCTTTTCTGTCCACTTTTTGAGGTTCTTTGGAGATAATGGCAGGATCCAAATTCCTTCGAATCCCTCTGAAGTCCTGGCCGCCTCTAAGCCACGGGACAATGTCTGCATAACAGCAGATGCTTCTCTAAGGACACCACCATCAAATGGTGGGTTTCCATAGACCTTTTTCCCTTTTCCAGTGACACTATTGATATATGCATCTCTTGCAAGTCCATCCCATCCTATTTTTCCTTTGTGGCAAAAGGGTCTCAGCACCTCTTTCATTGCTGCCGTGGGAATGCACCTCCTTGATTTGATTCCTGGGTGTGAATTTACAGGGTTACAGAAAAGCTCACATCCGTCCTTTCCTAAGCCTCTCTCATCTATGATGATGTCTAATAAATCTCTTCTTATTGCATAACAATTCTTCGGGTCGCCCGACTCAGTATTACATGCTATAAGCGCTGAGTGGATATCATTGGCCCGTTGTGTATAATTACTGATCGATGTCTGGGGTGTATCAGTTGTCAGCCTGTGCCACTCAACTAACTTCCAGAATTCTTTCTTTTTGATGTACTGTAGGTCTTGGAAATTGTGACACCCATCGTTGTTTATGCCGGTGGGTGCAGCGGCTACTGCAACAGTACCTTTCCTGGTATTTGATAGTCTGTACATGCTAGCCTCTGGAAGGGCAGCAAGCGGTTTGGAGGCTGTTAGGTCCTTGTCTATTTCTGCTAGGGGGAAAAAATCAGCAGCTCTGGTGGTGCCACCCCTTGTGTTTCTGCCTTCTATTATCAATCTCGGGTCTCCTGCAGTGGCTTTTTTAATGGTCTCTTTTATTTCCTCCTGTTGGTTTTCTCTTAACTGGTGTAGTTCATTTCCTTCTCCTGGGCAGTTCAGTTGGATATGTTTATAGGTGCACAGTGATGTTGTGCCACACTTCTGGCAGGTCGGGCTTTCTCCTATTCCCATCATGTGTGCTCTATGAGGGGATGCTTGCAGGCCTGTGAGTTCTGCTGGACTTCGGGTTTAGGCTTAGTTATTATGGGCTCTGACTAGCCCCTAGCCTGTAGGAGTCTACACTTGACTTCTTTTCTTCTTTACGGTTTCGGACTTATACTATTCTACACTTATTAAACGACCGCACGAGGTATGCTTACGGTTGGTCAACTACAAGACTTCGGTTTCGTAAATCTTAATAGCTATGCTTATGCTTTCAAGTGTATGCTTTCAATACACAATATACAGCGGATACGGCTCTTACTTTTTATGTTACAATTCTCAGTTCAGTTCATCTCTCCGAAACTGGTTACTCTTAGAGTTCTTATACATTCAGGAACTCTTTCCATAACTCAACTGTACTGAGTACTCCGTACAACAGTCTAGGCACCTCACATCAACATCATTCTGATCGGTCCTACTGTACTCCGTACTGAGTACTCTGCGTTTTATACTTAGCCGTTTTTCTTGCTCTTGTGCTTGCCTCCTAGCACAACTCCCCCCCCCTTAGGGAAGGTCACGTCCACGCTGACCACGTCGGACCAGTAAAGTTTTTATACAGATCTTCTACTGTTGCTCTGAATGATTATACAGGTCTCAGCCGCCTGTTGTCTGGGATGACATTACACTCCCAAGACACACCGCAATAAGGAGATCGACCTCTTAAGCACAAGGGTCGGCCTCTCACCGGTCTGCCATCTGCACTACCAGGCTCCCCCAAGGCTCAAGGTTTCACATCCATTACCACGCTCAAGGTTTTAAACCTCCCAACACGGTACACTTACAGGGGATGACAATAGGTTTGCCAATTACCTGACAGTTCTCGGGATGCCGGCCCGGAGGAAAGGTTTTAAACCTTCACCGCCTCCTCGGAGTGCTAGAGCTTTTACCCAGATCTCCAACTGCTGCCCGGTCGTGCCAGGTCCGGAGCCAATGCTCTCGTGAAATGGATTATACAGATTTCCACCTGTTGCCTGGTCGCGCCGAGGCTAGAGCCACTGCTCACTTGGATAGATTACCCAGGTTCTCACCTGCCGCTTGGTCATACCAAGGCTTAGAGCCACTGCTCAAATGGATTATACAGATTTCCACCTGTTGCCTGGCTGTGCCGAGGCTAGAGCCACTGCTCTCTCGGATGGATTACCCAGGTTCTCACCTGCCGCCTGGTCTCGCCAAGGCTGGAGCCACCGCTCTTCCCGACGCTCCCCAACGCTCTCAATCGCTAAGACCACTCGCGTCAGATTCCCATCCGCCCTCAGGTATGATCGTCACCTCCGCTCGCACTCCTGCTAACGCTATCGGTTCCGGCTCAAACTCGCGCGGGTCACTCTCAACAACAGCTGACTGGACTAAAACGCTCATCTCGCTCAGATCCTCCCTGACAAGCAGTTCAGACAGGAACGCATGCACCTCTTCATGTAGGGTCAGGTTGTGGAAAAGCTGTTTTAACAGTGCTGACGGAATCCCATACAAATTCTCTCGCGCTCCCATGCCCTTCGCGAACACACCTCCGGCTCTCATCGCGCGCCCTCCTTGCGCTACTTTCTCGTGCCTACCGTGCTGCCGGAAGAACTCGCAAGGCGTATCGGAATCGCATACTCGCAAGGGGGTGCGCAACGGAACGTTGGTCCAGATGTGCGTGGGCTTCCTGTATGCGGTCCCGTATTTGCAGTACGTGACGAGGTGCGGAGCTGGTAGATTGCTCATGCAGCGACGCGTGTGCAACCCGTGGGGCTCTCTCCCCCTCGGGTTCTCAATGAAGTATGCTTCGGGCCTCAAGTACCGGATGATCTCCAATGTCCTACGAACTCGCCTGTCCGCAGCACGCAAATCTCGGATGCCTACCGTCTTCGCTTGGCTGTACTCTGTGCAAGGTGGGCTAGCCCAGACTACGTCGAAGTGTCCTGGTCTGAACTGTCGGTAGTCCCATCGCATGATATCCTCGCAATGTGTGGGGCCCACTTGGGCTGAATGTCTACGGCAACTACTTCGCTGTTGGGAAATTGCTTAGTGAACTGCCTCTCGACTGACCCGGTCCCACAAAACAATACTAGAATCTTAGACTGGCCGACTGGCTCCTTCTCAAGTGCTGCGGCTCCGTTGACTGGCGGCAGGGTGCTCTGAGCAGATACTCTCGCGAAAGTTCCTACTTCCTCATCAAACCTCTCCTCTGGCACCCATGGCATTGCGCCGTCTACCTTAAGCTCCTCCGATAGCGTGGTCCATACCGCTCCTGCGGACTCGTCGCGTCTCTTACGGATCCTAAGCTTCTCTCGCTCCACTCTCTTAGCCTCGATCCTCTCAAACTCCAACAACGCTCGGTTGGGAACACCGGGCCTGCCGGCTCCGTCCCACTCCAGATCCTCTCGGGTCTTCCACTCGTTCTCACTGCGGGGCATTCCTGTCCACTTGACCAGGTACTCTGTCCACCTCCTGCCCTGGCGCTGGCGCGTGCGCGAACGCTCCACCCTCTCGACGTGGGTTTCCTTGCGCCCGCTGACGTCCAACGGAGGAGGGGGAATCTCCTTAGCTCTCTCAACGAAGCGGCTGCCCGACTCTCCTGGCGAAAGCCGGTCCACGGTAAACACATCGTGCACTTTCCACTGCTTAGGCGTCTGCAACCTATAGGCCGACGGTGCGCCTCTATCGCTCGCGGGAAGGGCCATCTGCCTGTCGCTGTGAAAGACTTCCAGCACCCGAAGGGGCCCAAGGCGCTTCGTAAGCAATTTCTTGTGCAACCCGCGGTCGCCCGGCTGGGTGAGGTGCGTGGCATCCACCCAAACCTCATCGCCTACTGCGTAACTCCTGGACCTGTGACGCGCGTCGTACTGGGCGATCTGTTGCTGCTGCGCTAAGAGCAGCTTCTCCCTAGCGAGCTGCAACTGGCGAACAAACTGGCGGGCTGTCTCGTGGGCTGTACCCTTTTTTACTGCTGCGCCCCTCCCCCCTTAGCTCGGCCTCTCCGTGATGCAAGTGCTGCCTCCACGAAGAAGTCCAGCTGAGAGGCCGGAGCGTGACGACCATACGTCAGTTCAAAAGGGGTGAATCCCGTGACGGCGGAACGAGAGTCATTAATGGCGTACTCGACCGGGGTACACCATAAATCCCAATCGTGCTGGTTGGCGTCGACGTACGCGCGCAACATGCGTTCGACCGTGTGGTTTGTGTGCTCTGCTTGCCCATCACCTTGTGGGTGGTACGGCGTGGTAGAGGCAACCTGGACTCCCATCAACCGATGTAGCTCGAGATGCATCTCATCCCTGAAGCGGGAGTCCCGATCACGGACGATCTTCATGGGAGCGCCGTGCAAACGCCACACTTGGTCGAAATACATGCGCGCGATCTGTGCAGCTGAGCTGTCAGCGTAAAGCATGGGGACTACGTGCACCATCTTGGACAACTTGTCCGTGAATGTAGCAAACGCGTCGTACCCTCGCTCTGTGCGGGGCAGCCCAGTGACGAAGTCGATACTAACCACTTGCCACAGTCTTACTGGGACTTGCAGGGGGTTAAGCTGACCGTCTGGATACCCGTTGCGTGGCCGGTTCTGTTGGCACACAACGCAGGATTTGCACCAGTCGGTGACATCCTTGCTCATGCGTGGCCACCAAAAGCGACGGGATACTCTGTCCAGTGTCTTATCCCTTCCTGTGTGCCCTGCTGCTGGGGACTCGTGTGCCTCGCGCATCACCAGCTCTCTGAGGGGGGAATCCTGAGCTAGCACTAGCTGATACCGCCCTTCTGCCACTCGCCATATCATGTCGTCTACCATGCGAAATGTGTCTGTTCTCTGATGTGGGGCTGCGATCAGTTCCTCCTTCAACGAGCTGAGGTACTGGCTGCGTTCGTATTCCGCTTGCAAGGCGCGGACGAACTCATCAGCCTTCAGTGGGCCTGATGCTGCCCTGGCTCTTGCTGCAACCCCTGTAGTGACTAAAGGCTCGTCGGGTTCTGCCTCACTGTCCTTTCGCGCAGGCGGCGCTCGGGGCTTTGCCCTGCTGGCTGCTGGGGCCCACACCAGAAGGACCGGCCAGCGCAGCGGGGGTCGACCTCCATCAGGGGACTCGAAGAGGTGGTTGGGACGACCTTTTTCGTCTTTCGTGTCAAAGACTTTGACCGGATGAAGCCCATACTTGGGGTGAATCAACCGTCTCCAGGGGGCGTCATAGTCTGGCAGAAGGAACATCGCCGAGGTGTTTTCCGGATCGGCGCGCCACTCAGCAAGGAAATGCCGAAGAATTCTTTCTATCAAGTCTGAATCCTTCGTGTAAGGGGGGTTGCACCAAACGTGTTTCCCGCGCCACTTTTCCTTCAAGCAATCGGTCCAATAGGTGTCAACCTGCCGGTTAACGCCCATGGAGTCGCAACACGCGTCAACGTCAAACACCCCGTACTGGGCTGCTATCTCCTCAAAGCGCTCCCTGATCAGCTTCCAGTCCTGGCGATCTACGACCTGGTCGTAGTGGGAGCCACTTTCTGGGGGCTTAACGGGCTCAGGTACCTTTCCGGCTGCCTTTGGATGACTCTGGGCCTCGGGGTGGGGGAACTTCGGGTGACTCTGGACTTCTGCGGTGGCCTGTTCCCTAGCTCGGTCTGCTCTGGTCATGACTGCTAGCGATTCGGCATCCCTCAAGGATTTCTCGCCTACTGCTAGGGTGGCAGCTGCGTCCAGCCAAAGGGCCGGCGACTCTACCCCCGTGAGCCCATTCAGATGGGTGAGCTCACCAATGACCGGTGCTGGACTGGTGGGAGGGAAGGACTCGTCCTCGGAATCACTATACTCGAAGGTGGCGCCTAAGACCGATGTGGGATCCTCGTCCCCTTCGCATCTCTTGCCTTTCGGCTCAGAGTACTCGGGTCCATCAGATCCATCGGTGGTGCAATCCACTGCCCCGAGGACAGAGGTAGGATCCTCGTCCTCCTCGGACCCCTTGCCTGCCGGTGCGGAGTCTCTGGGCCCATCCGTGGCGCGATCCACAATCCCTTTTTCCTTCAACCCTTCTCTGGCTGACATTTCCTGATAGTCTGGTCGCCGGGACTGCGCGTCTGGTACTACTAAACAGCGCCCTGGCACGTGCTCCATCTGATGGACTCCTACCTCTACCAAGTCCTCGTACCAGCGAGCCTGACGTCGGCTGAGCTCCCTAGCTGGGGCGAAGAGCCACTGAAGGGGTTTATGGTCTCCCATGAGCTTAAATGATGTGAAAATAAGATAATGTCTCCAGGTGACCGTGGTGCAGTGATGGATGGCACAAAGCTCCCGTTCCCCAGCGTGTTAGTTCTGCTCTGCGCTGGAGAACTGCCGGCTTTCAAAGGCCAAGGGCTGTAAGCCTCGTCCCTGATCCTGCATGAGTACACCCCCTAGTGCTACTCCACTGGCATCTGTCTGCACAAAGAAGGGGCTGGAACCGTCTGCTGCACCCTTTTGATCAGGTAGGGCCAAGGCTGGGGAGGAGATCAAGGCAGTTTTTAGCTGTTTAAATGCTGCCTTTTCATTCTCGCCCCAGGTCCAGTCCACGCCGGATTTGGTGAGGCGGGTCAACGGGTACGCGATATCTGCGAAGTTCTGGATGTACCTCCGGTAGAAGCCACACATGCCCAGAAACTATCGCACGTGTGTGACAGTTTCTAGGTCTGGCCAATCGCGTACCGACGCAACCTTATCCTGCTGTGGACGACATCCATCCCGATCCACCACATGCCCTAGGAACCGGACTGATCGCTTGCACAATTTGACTTTCGACTTTTTGAGGTAGACTGAATTCTTTCGGCATGCCTCCAGGACCTGGCGGAGGTGGTCGAGGTGTACCTCATGGGCGCTCTTACCCGGAACCTCGGCCGAGAAAATCATGATGTCATCTACAAATACTCTGCAAAAGGGTAGGTGCCCGAGGTACTGTTGCATCATCCTTTGCCAGGTACTTGGGGAGTTTGACAATCCCATAGGCATGACCAACCACTCGTACGCTCCAAAGTGCGTAGTCATTGCAGTTTTCTCCACGTCCTCTGCTTTCATAGGGACCTGCCAAAATCCCCAAAGGGCATCCATCGTAGAGAAGACGGTAGCCCCTTGTAGATCATCTAAGAGACTCTGGACATCCGGGAGGGGGTACTTGTCCTTGACTGTGATCTCATTGATCTGTCTGTAGTCAATGACTAGACGCAACTCCTTGGGATTACTCGGCTTGGGGACCATCAGCACAGGGCAGCCCCACGGAGAGGCCGAGGGTCGTATGTACCCTTTGGCTAAGAGCTCATCTAGCTGTTGCCGGAGTTGCCGCAACTCCTCCTGCGACAGCTTGTACCCTCGCCGGTGCAAGGCGTTCCCATTCCAATCTGGCCTGAGCCGGACGCCGGACTTGAATTCCCTTGACTGGACTGATTCCGGCAGCTCTGTGCAAATGACATCTGCGAACTCCTTTTCCAGGTCCCTAAGCTGCTGCCAGATTTCCGGCGACACCGTCTCGTCTATCTCGTCCTCCGGCGGTTCCGGGGAGGCCTGAGCAGTCTGTGGGGCTGCTGGCGGCGAGGTAGTACCTGGCGGGGCGGCCGGTACCGGCGGGTCTGTGGTCTGCGGAGCTGGCGGCGGGGTAGTGTCTGGCGGCACGACTGGTGCCGAGGCTCGCGACTTCTGACTCTGAGGACTCGGGACGGTGGGGACTTTTGGTCCCGGCGGCTGCTCGGTGGAGGGGCCACTTTCAGCACCAGGCTGACCGACTGCTGCGACCTGGTCACGCCAACGCACTCGCTTACGCCGTGCTCGGGGTCGTCGCTCCGCGACCAGACCCCGGCCCTGCTGGAGCGCCGCGGCTGCCTGCGCGTGCCAGGTGGGTGGCTTCCCGGCCGCGTGATCCTCTATCGCCTGTCTACGCACTGCTGGCGGAAGCAACGCAAATGCTCCGTTCGCCTCCTGTTTGCTAGCGAAAAAGCTGAGAGGGTCAGGGTGATCCCCGGCCTCGTCGACCGTACTCGCAAATCCCTGTGGCCTAATCTCCTCGACCACCGCCCCTACTCTGCAAATGACACGCTCCTTCCACGTCACTGTAGCCGGACTCGGAACTGTCCGAGACCAACCCTCCCGGCCCCTCAGACTCCTCAGCTCCGTCCGGCACCGTTGCGCTGGGACGCACGCTGACTTCACCATCCTCGGACCCGGAGGAGGGTTCTGACGCTAGGCCTGCTACAACATCGTTGGGGGAATCTTCGTCGGAGTCTCCCCCCCCCTTGTTGCAGGCCAACGCGCCAAAAGTCCCGTCGGGGCCGAGGTAGACGACGAAAGCCTGCTCCTCTCTGTTTCGGAGGGTCCGCAGGTCCCGGCGAGCCCGACGTTGGCTCAAAAGGACTCCCTGTACCAGTGCCATTGCCGTGTCCTTGGACCGGCTGGGGTCCGGTGACCCCGGCGAACAGCCGGTGATGACGACCTCTTCCCTGCCCTTGGTGAACCGGACCGAACCCCAGTTCTTATAATCCAGCGTAACTGGGGAAAGGTTCGCCAGCCAAGGACCCCCCAGGATGACATCCACCTTGAGGTCGAGTGGCATTACCCGAAGCTCAACCTGCTGGCCGTAAGACCCCTTCGACGTCTCAGCAAGGAGCTTGGGCCTGATGCAGGAATTAGCATCATATGTGGTGCCGTCAGCCACTCGAACCCGCATGGCTTGCTCGTGGCGCCCCGGCTTGACGCCGGAGAGCCTCTGCAGTGTACTCTTTGCGATGATATTGGTGGATGCTCCCGAATCCACTAACACCTTGACTCTGACGCCCGCAATCCAGGCCCAAAACAGCAACAACGTCGGTGTGCGACTGTGCCTGTCGAAACTCCTCGGGCGCGCTCCCATCGAGGACACCGCTGCCAGGGACTCACACCAGCTCGGACTGATATCGCCGTCCTGCATTATTATGCAGTCCAGGCGGGTGACTGACGTTTCTGCGTCGGAGTCACAGTCCGGGAGGCAGTAAGTACACGCGTCCGCTAGCAGGCCGATGGCGACTGCTTTCTGAACTGCGCTGCGCTCCGGGAAGTCTGGGGGGGACACCGCGACTTGGACTGACGCTGCAGCCGGTTTAGCCGCTATGTGCTTTCTGACTTGCTCGTCCCGGTGCATCAGCTCATTGTCTTGCTGAAGTTCCCTATTCTCC
>LGRX02029928.1:0-11813 GCA_001247695.2 Cymbomonas tetramitiformis
GTGAATTCATATTCGCGTATTTCCACAGAGAATCCGTGATGACATACGCGGCATCCAGCGTTTCGGGATCTGCTCGAGATTGCGGCATCGTCACATCAATTCTGCCACGATCCGTGCGGCATCGGGTCCGTGAAAAAATGAATATGCACCGTGTCCAAGTCATCGCGTGACCGAGTGAAAACATTGTTTTGCATGTGATGAACTATGATCAAGCTTTCTACCGCGGGCGGAAGCTCGTGCTCACCTTGCAACATAGCAGGTTTACAATATATGTACGTCTAGCTCACACCGCCTTACAACTTCGCACAGTTATTATGAGGTGTACTAGGCATGATGGCATAGAACTTTGCGCGCACGAGATCCGTTCCGAGTTCACACCTGCGAACGCGGCGCTCGTGAGAGGGGGTATATGGGCTCCGCGGAGCTCAAGGATTCAACGCCCGCCTACCACGGACGCATGATGCACGGCGATATTTTCACGCATATCGTATATTCATATTGAACTCGTGTAGAGCATTAGACGGTTTTTCTTTAGCGCTAGCGGAAACGGGGATGTTCCGCACGTACGTGTTCGCTAGGGTTCGATTCCCCCGCACGCATCTACGTGCTTGGCTGCAAGCGCGGATGCGGCTTGAGAGACATGCATGCAGGCAATATATAATGCACCTATGTTTCAGAAAGACACCGTAAATTGGGCGGGTGCATCTTGCACTGTTTCATCATCAGTTATGTCGAGTTGAGATCCTATATTTAATAACTTACACTCGGTCAATCATCATTGGTGGAAAACGACAGCAGGCGGTCGTCTCAGACGAGCCTTCGTGTGCCGCATGGAAAGATGCCGAATTCTTATTTCCACCTCTCGCTCTGATTCGCTCTGGAGGAAGTGCAGAGAAAAAGGTCAAATCGTCAACCACCTTCCCAAGAGCCATGCGGCGTTCTTGGCCAGCCCGAATCGTATTTCTCGCGGCTCGAAATCGAAAATGCTCCCCTCGTCTGCCGCATTCAGAAAGAGAATGTTCCACTCCCTGCGGAAATCGAATATGAATTCACTGTAATCACGAATCAGAAATTGCTCAACTGAACGCATCTGGGATTTGGAGCTACATGACTGGGCAACCATCCATAAATTCAATTCACAGAGCCTTATTCAATGAGCCTTGTGAGAAGTTCATGGTTTAAACCACGGAATTTCGACCATGGCTGAACTCGACAACGGTTTGTCGAACTCAACCACGGTTTGTAATAGATCACCGGAATGTTCTGCCTACGTGGGGTGGGGGGGGGATATCCGCGTCACGTCACAAAGCAGCTTTTTCGTGGTTGAGTTCAACAACGGTTTGTCGAACTCACCACGAAGATTTCGCACGAAAATTGAATGATATGTTGCCCGACAAACCGTTGTTGAACTCAACCACGATCTCAACCACGGTCTCAACCACGGCACGCCATCACGATGTCAGCAGATGTCGAATTCGGTTTTCGATTTTTCGATTTCGATCATCACCCCGTGACGCGACGGTGTCGCTGCAAAAAGAGGTAGTGAGTCGATCTGTAGATTTCCCAAATTAACTTTTCATTTCTACATCTGGCTGACGATGGCTGACGGAACTCGACAAACTGTGGTTGAGTTCAACAACGAATGAGATACTATTCAAGGGTTTTCTGGAGGTGGCCACCTCCATCTCCAGGTCTGGTGTCATCATTGAAACGGTCGGTCCAGATCCCCGGAGAGTACGATCGCGTGACAGTGATCAGTTCAACCTCTTCTAGAGAGACATGGAGGTGGTATTGGGGTGATTCACCTCCAGGTCCTCGTTTCAACCTGGAGGTAACCTCGAGGTGATATGGAGATGGTTCATCTCGAGGTCTGCGAAATATTCCCTGACACATGGGCGGACGACGTGGCGTGACCTGGCGCCTAACGTAATACAAATCTTTCGCGAGACCTGGAGGTAACCTCGAGGTGACAAACCGTAAGACGGGGGGGGCGTCTTCACTTTTCGGTTCACTCAAAGCACCGCAGATATTTTCGTCAGCCATCGTCAGCCACCCGCGATGGTCGCGAGTTCGTCGCGAACCGATTCCAAAAAATCCCAGATCCGAATATATATATATTCAAACGCGCAACTCGTTGCGTACAGCTCTCGCCAGTTGAACGCCAGCTCTCGCCAGTTGAACGCCAACGCTCGCCAGTTGTATCGTTGAACTCTGCAATTACAGCTCTGCAGATATTATTTGAATATGGCCCAAATTTCCTCCTCAAACGAAGCTTTGTCCATACGAAACACGTCCACCTAATGAGCGTCGGTAGTGAGTTCGGAAGTCATTTCGACGTTCCACCAAGTTCCCTCCCAGTGCTCTTTCTCCAGAGTACGGCCATCGCTCTGCGTAAGAGTGCGCAAGAGAGGTCCGATAAACGTCAAGGCGGCAACGACGCTGGTGGTTCCGTCGAAACTATATGTTACTATGGGACCGGGGTCGAGCAGCTGTAACGCAAAAGCCTCGAAGACTTCGTCCGGAATATCCAACGCCATAGACAAACGCTACATATGTGAAACCCTTTTGAAGTTGTGCACAAAGTTTTTGAAGGTGCAAAACTATGAAACTGTGAAGGCCGCCCCCTTTCGAGATCGCGAAATTCCCCCCATCGAGAAAACGGGCTGGAGGTAATATGGAGGTGGGCCATCTCCATCTTCAAAAATGCCACCTACATGCTACCTCCAGGTTACCTCCAGGTTACCTCCAGATTACCTCCATACCATCTCCATATCACCTCGAGGTCGTATAACAGAATCTGATTGGCCCGTCGACGAAAACTTCTGGAGGTGAACCACCTCCATATCACCTCGAGGTCACCTCCATGAGGTAATATGGAGGTGAATCTTTTTCACGTGGCAGATTCTCATTCTGCGGAATATTCACCTACAAAAATACTCCTGGAGGTGACCTCGAGGTAACCTCGAGATGATCTGGAGATGGCAGACCTGGAGATGGAGGTGCCACTTCCAGAAAAACCTTGAATATCTCAACTGACCACGTACACCCCCCCTCGTGGTCGAGATTGTCGAACTCAACCACGGTCAAAAACTGTCTCACGTAACGAGACACGTCGGCTCACACGCTGTCGCAGACGTGTCTAAAATATTCCTTCGCTAACCAAGGTTTGTCGAACTCAACCACGAAACTCGGGCATGGTCGAGTGAGACCTTGGTTGAACTCAACCACAGTCTCAACCACGGAATTTCGAGTCACACGATAAAAAACCCCGAACCGAAGCGTCCGATCGAAAATTCTTTCCATCGTGTCCGCGAAACGCAACGATGACACCTTGATTTAAACCATGGTTTCAAGACCTTCTCATTACATTCGATTGAACCTCAATCTCAAGCTCAACCTGATTGATATTCGGACGAGCACCCGAGTGCGAGACCCGACTATTCACTAAGACTGGGTCCTCTATAGAGGATCCTCACTATTTAAGGGGTACGTTTGTACTATATTCTCATTGTATATACCCATGCATTCTCGAGTTTATTTTGGTCTTTGGACATCCTAAATGATGTCATTTCATTGGTTTGGCGTGTGGAAATCCGTTGGTCGCAACTCGAAGATGTCGTCGAAGTCGAAGGTGTCGCGAACGCCAGCCGAGAAAACAGTAACCAGCAGCGCCAGTGCCGGTGCAAAACTGGATCCGAACATTGCTAAGACTAGTCCGTAACGAGGCGCGGTCCCCATGGCCGCCACTCCCAGTTGCTTACCGCAAACAATTCATACCACAATTCCTAGCCGCACCCAAACGCGCACGCGCGCACCACCTCTCCAAGCGGCCGTTTAGCCAATCATGGCCAAATCAGCAAGTGGAATAAAAGCGTGGATGGGGCCACGACCTACTGGAATATCCTAGTTCACTAGATATCAGAAACTCCCGAACTGTGTGGATCAACTCAAGATTAAACCCTAAGCTAGATATACCCGGAACGGTCTCGGACGGTTTCGGAGTCTAGCCTACCTGTGACACAACGTGTGTCACAGCACGAACCTATGGATCAGTCAGCAGTCCAGTGTTGGCCTAGGAGTCTGTCATAGGGGCCTGACCGGGACTCCCAGTCAGGGCTGCCTATACAGATTTCAGCACAATGTGATAGATAACTACAACTACAAAATGAACAGTGTGAACATAGCTGACCAACTGCGGGACGTCTATCGTTTTGACGGACCGTGGATGAGGTAGCGCAAGTGGTGGTGGGCACTCTGGTTGTGGGATATTGGGGTGGCAGTTGTGGATGCGTAGCTGTGCTACAAGGCTCACTGTACAGAGAAGGGGATGGAGCCTATGTCTCACCGTACCTTCCAGGAGCGTTTGGCTAGAGACATGTGTCATACTGGTGTTAACGGTCCGCCCCCGGGCGAGAAGGCCCCAGAGAGGAAGGGGAGGCAAACAAACCAGGGCTTAACTTCTCCCACGTATGTGACGTCGAAGCCAACGGGCACACGTCTGACCAAGAAGCAGTTGGAAGGTTGGTCCTCTCGGTTCTATGGCGCACACCCTCTCAAAAGTTGTGAGGGTGGCGATAGGTGCCAATGGTGCAACTTCAAAAGTGCACAGCTGTTGGAACGCCATAGATAGTGAAGCCTCTTCGAGTCAGAGCAAGAAGCGCAAAGCAGGGACGAGTGCTGATTCGCAGCCTGAGAGCAAGCGAGTTCGAGATCATGTTTATGTCCCTCACAACACTATTGGCGGCTCTACCTGTAATATATGTTTTTGTGGGGCGCAGTGCTACAATGAGTTTCATGGATTGTGATACTCTGAAACATCGGTGAAGATGAAAAAGTGGACCTTATCAGACTTGTCCTCTTAGTCTAGCAACATTTAAATATCAACTCTTGCAAATTCAATATACATGATGATTTATAGCTAGCGGCAAGTATTCTCGATGGAGGCGTGGAAAGCACCCGACATACCTTATCATGTCATATAATATGATATAATAGTTGGCAAATTTTCTCTCAGTGCTAGTGGGAAACCCTGAAACCCTGACAAACTAGCGGGAGTATGGCGATGTTGAGTATTGAATATAATGAACCAAATGGAACCAAACATGATTCAAATGACTCATAATATATGTGTCTAATAGGTGTCCGAAATGTCACAACATGAGTACTTATGTGATGGTACATGTTTTCACATGGACAATACACCTATGCATTTCCGATGTTTTTTACGCGTCTAGGGGGGACGACATACGAAAAATCCACGGATTTCCTTCGTGACTCCAAAATTTCATGCATATATCACACCATTACGACCTACTTGGAACCCCATCGATGGGGCACCGTCTCATGTTAATCGTATCTATGAAATTTCGATCGATTTTCATAGGGTCGTATGTGCGGAAAATGAGGATCCTCTATAGAGGACCTTCGCCGATCCTATTAAGAGACTATGTCGTATGTGTATAACTCTATGACGGTCCAGTTTTTTCAGAAAATCGATACCATTTTTTACTCAGTCGCGTAGACCTCTCGCGAGTGCCAACCCGCACGGGTTGTCATCCCACTATTCTCCCACCCCGCCTCCCCCCACCCCTCAGGGGACTTATAGGCATGTCTTGTGGACTATCCGAGTAGCTCGCACGCCCTTAGCCATCAAGGGAATCACTCGACAGCCCACCTTCAGTTTGCCCACCCACCACACTGATTACCCCCTCCGGACTTCTATGACTTGACCCCAGAAATTCTGCACAAACTTTTTGCAGGTTTTTCTCGCCCCCCTTAGCCCCACGGCGTACAAATTATCCCAAGGGACCTACTCGACCCCTGTGCACCGAAATATGGCTATGCGCTACAGCTCGCACAATGCAGCTGAATCACTGCACTGCCCCTGGGGTTCCCTCCAGAATTGGAGGGCAAACCGTCATAGAGCTCTACAGTAGAGATCAAGTCTCGCTGTCGTGTGGACTTGCGAGTTGCGACTTATTGATCTGCTGAACCTTCCGTTCGCACGACCACTTCTTTCGAATCCGATTTACTTAAGTGTAGAGTTCGTAACGATGGATCTAGCTGGTGCTCAAGCAGTTGTTGACAAGCTCTTTGAGCTGCAAAAAGCTGGCAACTATGAGGAAGCTGCGGCGCTATTCAGTGAAGATGTACGCGGATATCCTTTTAGATTGTTTAGAAGTTGCTTCCGTACACAACGCACCGATCGAAATACTAAGGAAGTGTTGACTTATTACTGCAGGGCGTTGCGGAGCTTCCGATGATGTTGGGAAGTCATAATGGGAGGGCCGCTATTATTGAGACTTGGAAAAGTTCTGACGTTGCGGGCAAGATCGCGTCAAGTGCACCGAATCTTTCAAAGCTATCTGCGGTGCGCACATATCAAGCCGGTTTGATTCGGCATGAGTGAGCCAACTGCGTGCTTGTTTCTTCGCCTTTTCACATGTATCTGTAAAGTAAGATTGCGCGAAGCTGCTCCAAACGCGCTTGTTTTGTATTGTGAACTCACACGAAGTTGAACGTGAACGCAGATGGACGATGGTACTTTCAAGCGCTCAATGGAAACTTCGTGGATGGGAATACCATACACTTTCAATCAATATTTCACTTTCAACGGTGGCCTCATCACGAAGATGTCAACTGCGGCATTCAGCTAAAACACGAAGCTGTGATTCTGAATCTCGGTGACCGGGCCGGAACAAGCTCTGGTGCCCGTGTGTGCACAAAACTTTATCTCGCAAGTGCGTAGTTTACAAAAACAGTATGTCGAAGAACTTTAAGTTCAGGGTAGCGCTTCGCAAGTTTTTTTCACAACATAGCTTTGATTGCTGTTTTCTTCATGCCCAGGAACCTTTTTAAACTTTCGAGGCAGCGCTTAAGGTCATGCCTCCTGAAAGCAACTTACATTAGTACCAACAGTTTAGGGCTGTTTAGGGCTCATCGATTGCACGTTAGGTTTCATCGGAAGGTGGGAGGATAGCAGTTGCTACCGTCCGTCAACAATTTATGGTAGAAAGACGGTGAAGATAATCGAACTTAGGGAATAAGTTTTACGAGTGTGAACAGAGAGTTGCGGTACAGCACACGAACAAACGAAATAAGGGAGCTTACCCTCATGCGTATTGTGGAGCATCTTTGTCGAAGAATGATTAGCTCTCGACCTGTCAGATGGAAAAGGGCGTATACATTTGCTGCGTACATTCTTTCTATCAATACGAGTCACCTTAGTGTTAGAAGACTGGCCCGACTGAGAAGTATTCTCCAGAGTTGTTGTGTTCAGACACATCGCAAAATTATCTCTACTCGGCTCACACACAGGTGCGGGTGAGCAGTAGCTTGCAAGTAAAGAAAGGCGCAACAGCGTGGCATGTGAGCACGGATAGGCGCAGCCAAGCGGGGAACACGTCGCAAGTTGGCAAAGAGTGAGTCAACCAAGTGGGGTATAAGTGGCACGTGGAAACAAAACGGCACAACCGGCTCCTCGTGGCGAGCGAGCTCAGTTCCATGCAATCGAACATTATGGTGACGAGTTTGCATCACAAGGGTGCCCGCACGCTGATCCGAATGATGCATCCCACAAAGGATTGTATGGATCTTGCGGGCGGATGAACACGTGCGCCATCCCGGATAGGGAGATGCCACACTGCGCGCATTGCGATAATTGCAGCGTACATATTATGTGTTCCACACCGGTCAGGAGAGCTATTGCATGATATCACTTCACAATATCACTAAAATCGGGTGCGCCTCGTCACCATAATGTCATTGCGTGCCACATGGTAGTGCGCATGCATTCTTCTTAGTCCCGTACGATTGCTTCCGATAAATTGCCATTGCAGCCTTGTATGCCCCGCCTGCGCCGGGTAAAGCGCTGTGTATGTATGTGACGTGATAGTCATGTGCATGTAAGTCGTTGTCCATGTTCGCTTGGTGAGCTTACAATATTATCAAAGTTGAAGCAAGGGAAAACTAACGATGTGGAAGTTTCCAATCTAGTGATTGCCCTGGTTCTGCCAAAAGCTACCCTATTTCGTCGACCTCCGTCGAATCTATAGTGCTCAGACAAAGACTAGCATATCATCGGCGGATCACAAACTGGGTCCAAGCAACGTGTCCATAGCGGCTCTAACACAAGGATCTTCGAGAAGAGATTCCTCCTGCGCGACAACCTTTCTATAGTTACATCTTCTCACAGTACTTTTAAGGACTCTCAGAACACAAATACAAGGATATTCTGAGCAAACGATTCATCGCATGTGTGTTCCATTGCGCCAGACGTCTTGCCCTCACTTCTTGCACGACCAAGAAGTCTGCAGTGCATGGACAACTCACTGAAACCCGATCAAATGGCATTTGTGGTGTACACGTGCAACGCGAGATCAAGTTGTTACTGAATCCGTGCATGTGCAAATAAAGTACTTCTCTTTAGTTGTAGGTAAAGTGTGAGAATCTCCACATACCTCAGATATATCCCCAGGCTGCCATAACTTTGGGAGCACTGTTTGCGGAGCACAAGCAACTTGTGGAGTCTGAACGCCTCCGCCCCCAGCCAAGCCTCCAGCCCAGAGATACAGGTTAGCTGATGTCGTACCACGCATTGTCCGTGTGTAGACAGCCCATCTTCCGCACCCAGCGAGCATATAATATGAAACTCAACGGTTAGCAACCAAGTTCTTGGGTCATCCTTGCTATTATCATATTGCCAGGTGGCATCGTGAAAGTCGCGTGTAGACCCCACCGCCACTCCGTCTCGGAGCAACTGTGAAATCGGAGGAATTCCGGAGCATTTAATATTTTTGCAAAAATTCTTGGGAGCCCAACAAGCTGAAAATTCATGCCATTTAAATTGCCTGTAATGATGTAAGATCACTTAAACTGTCACGGGCACCGACCACATATGCTTTCTTATCGGTCCTTGACGCAAGCTGCAAAGAAAGTGGATCTCTACATAGTGGATCTCTAAGAAACGGTTTACGTACCAGGCCGACGCCATCAACCGTGGTATGTGCAGGGGTGTAGAATCGTGCGGTTGTCAGCAGAAGCAGTGAACCATCTTCAAGTGGAAACACCGTCTGCGAGTCGAATTACACAACCCAAGTCAGAGGATGTTCCCTGTGCGCCCTGTTTCTGCAGCAAGACTGGTGTTTGTACGGCTTGAACAAGTTGTGCCTTCGTTCCTCTTCCTGCCTTCCACCCTGCTTTGCTTGCTCGAGGAATGGAGTACACGTAACCACGCATGCTCTTGTGCACATTACTTCGTGATCCAACATCGGTTATGCAAGTTGCAGCCAGTCGCGTGGTCCGGCGTGCACAACAACCGCAACCAAGTGCAAACCTGTGGACACGCGCGCTCTTTCACAAGCATTGGGAAAACACCCTACCTGCGTACGTCCCTTTCCAAATGTGCGTTCACCAATCATTGTCAAGTTCAGCTCGTCATGCAAGGCGCCTGCAAGGAACGCATTCCTTCAGACAAGAGGTAGCTCCAATGTGGTCACCACCGCAGATCTGAATGACATGGCGGTGACAGGCTGAATTCCGCCTGCTCCGATGTGGTCACCACCACAGATCTGAATGACATGGCGGTGACAGGCTGAATTCAGCCTGCTCCAATGTGGTCACCACCACAAATCTGAATGATATGGCGGTGACAGGCTGAATTCTGCCTGCTCCAATGTGGTCACCACCGCAGATCTGAATGACATGGCGGTGCCAGGCTGAATTTTGCATGCTCAGGATGCCATGGCGGTGACGTATTCAGTCGTGAGGGCGGGAGAGCAGGGGGGCACCCAACCTGCCAGCAGCTCACTTGTACTCGCGGTGCCACCGTTCACTAACAAGACCTGCCCAGCTGCATGCCCCTTAGAACATGCGTGTCTCGTGGCTCTTGACTCAACTGCGTTGCGTGTTGCACCGCCGTGTGCATGATCTGAAGTGCTGAGCGTGGCGTGATGCCCTAGCGGTGATGGTGCCCATCACTTGTGCACCTGTGTACGTTGTTATAGGTGGCTGGCGAATAGCGACGTGTATACCACACCTACAGGTGACCGGCCAATACCAATGTCTAGGTCGCACCTAGAGGTGGCCAGCTAATAGCGGCGTCTATGCCAAACCTATAGGTAGCAGGTCGATAGCGACGTCTACGCTACACCGCCCTTTTGTCCGGGAACAAGAACAATCCACTGAGCAGTAATGATCACCCGAGAAATAGAACCATCTCAGCCGTTCTTTTGTGCTGAGAGCAGGTTTCGCAGCAGTGCCTTGTGAGCATCTCACCGTGGGAGCACGAGTGAGTGCTGCGCCACTATCGAGGGGAATCTCGATGCTCGCCTCTGCTTTGCCATCCGGCACTGCCGCGCGGCCCTCGATGACTGCATATCTCGAGCCACCGTCCAGCCATCCCTGTGGCGCCCATCTCTCTCAGCTCACTCCTCTGCTCGAGGATGCCAGCTAGGTATATTCAAGGCATATCTCACTGATTGGTGCCAAAGAACAAGTTGATTCACAACCGTGTGAATCAGGCTTTGCAAGTCTGGTGTGGTGCATTCCAGATGCGACCGTGTGCCAGTCGATCCCCTGGCGGTGCACTCAACAACTTAGGGCATCGGTGTAGCACACCTGAGCGGCGTCCATGCCAGCACCCACCTGGCAACAGGAATCGAGTGCGCGTCAGTTCTACATGCGGCTCCGCACCTGCATTCGGTGGATGGCATGCAGTCCGTGGAAGCCGCCGTTTGCTATTAAGCAGGAAGCCATTTGGACGCATGCACAGCGTCACGGGCTAAGATACAAACCCAAGGACGTGCATCCGTGGAACAGATCACTTAACTTCTTCTAGAGTCAAACATGCGCAGGAATTGATGTAGTGAAGACAGGGGTTAACGCGGCCAGGACTCACCACTCCTCCCGGATTGTCACGCAGGTCAAGTACATAGCTGCATGGCCACACCGAAACAATCAGCAAATAATAGGAGTGAGTGAAAAGAAAAGTCTTCCGCAAACTGTCGGCGATGTGTGGCAGTCGCGTTTCCGGACACGGCAACCGTGACCTGCACCCGAAGAACACCGCAAGACTGCATGCACCCGAAAAGTTCCACCAGAGCCACATGAAACACGCCCCGCCTGCGACGTCGACCTCGGCCGGGAGGATATCACCCACTTGTATACCACACGGCCCGCCTGCGACTGTGATGCCCCTCCTGGGTGGCATCAACGATGTAGAGCCGCGGTGATCCCATTTAATGCTTCGTTTACTGCGATGATGACCTTGCAAGGTGGACGGAGGCCTCTTCGACGGCGTATGCAAATGCAATAAACAGCAATTCTTCAATTCAAAACTTTGAGCTATACCATCAGGAGGGGTTCATGTGACACTGTTTCCCAAATGGCGTACAAAGGGGGGAAATTCATGTGAGACACTATTTCCCAAATGGCGTACAGGGGGGAAATTCATGTGATACTATTTCCCAAATGGCGTACAGGGGGGAGTTCATGTGACTCTCATCCCAACCGTCTGAGCGCCCTCCGCGATATATGCAGCACCTCACGTTGGCCTGACGCACGACGATGTACTAGGTCACTAGGTCCAAGCGAATTAGTGACACTTCCACGATCCAGGTCAGCGGGATGATCTGTCCTCGGATAGGTGGCGAATCTCGAGAGAGCGCAAAGCTCACCCGCCCACTTCTGCAGCCTCAAGCTGGGAAATAGCACTGCCAAGAGCCTCCCCCAGGTTGTTGGTGAAGGCGGATATCCGGATATACCCAATTCGCCCGAACCTCTGCACCAGAATGCACCAGCCCCCCTCCTCACTG
>LGRX02029929.1:0-18698 GCA_001247695.2 Cymbomonas tetramitiformis
TGTATGCAGAAGGAAGGCACAATGAAGGCTCAACAAAGGCTTTGCCTGCAGAAGGAAGCACAATGAAGGCTGGAGGAAGGCACAATGAAGGCTTAACGAAGGCACACTGAAGGCTAAACGAAGGCTTTGTATGCAGAAGGAGGGCAGAGTGAAGGCTGCACAAAGGCTACAACCCACCCATTTCATCGAAGTCCCTTTTAGGATTCTGCGCACGATTTTCCCTGCGCGAAGTGCCGAGCGCAGCGAGCTCGCGAAAATATTTGTAAACCTTCTGGGTATCGGCAGCCGCAGTACGCCCAATGCTGCCTACTCGATCCACCGGTGATCCTCTCCCTGTAAGGCCGAAGGAAGCCAAAACACGGAAGGAATGCAGGATGCATGCTAGAGCGCACACCTGCTCCCTTTGCAGGTGCTGACGCCTCCGATGCCCCTGGGCGACCTTTAGTCCCTGGTGATAAACACACATACATGCCCAAGTGTAAGTGAGTATCAAAGTAACAAAGTAACACAAAGTAACAAAGCACTGCATGCAGAAGGAAGGCGCAATAAAGGCTGAAGGAAGGCCCATCGAAGGCTAAACGAATGCTTTGTATGCAGAAGGAAGGGGCACTGAAGTCTAAACGAAGGCTTTGCTTGCAGAAGGAAGGCAAAATGAAGGCAAAATGAAGCCTAACCAAAGGCTTTGCCTGCAGAAGGAAGGCACAATGAAGGCCTAACGAAGGCACAATGAAGGCTCAACAACGCCTTTGCCTGCCGAAGGAAGCACAATGAAGGCTGGAGGAAGGAATAATGAATACTCAACGAAGGCACAATGAAGGCTAAACAAAGGCTCTGCCTGCAGAAGAGAGCATAATGAAGGCTGGAGGAAGGCACAATGAAGGCTAAACGAATGCAATGCCTGCAGCAGGAAGGCTCGATAAAGGCTAAAGCAAGGCACAATAGAGGCTGAACGAAGGCCGTTATCTGCAGAAGGAAGGCACAATAAAGGCTGAACGAAGACCTCTTGAAGGCCAACCGAAGGCAATGCCAGCTAAGGATGTAAGGCCGAAGGAAGCCAAAACACGGAAGGAATGCAGGATGCAAGCTAGAGCGCACACTTGCTCCCTTTGCAGGTGCTGACGCCTCCGATGCCCCTGGGCGACCCTTAGTCCCTGGTGATAAACACACATACATGCCCAAGTGTAAGTGAGTATCAAAGAAACAAAGTAACAAAGTAACACAAAGTAACAAAGCACTGCATGCAGAAGGAAGGCGCAATAAAGGCTGAAGGAAGGCCCATCGAAGGCTAAACGAATGCTTTGTATGCAGAAGGAAGGGGCACTGAAGTCTAAACGAAGGCTTTGCTTGCAGAAGGAAGGCAAAATGAAGGCAAAATGAAGCCTAACCAAAGGCTTTGCCTGCAGAAGGAAGGCACAATGAAGGCCTAACGAAGGCACAATGAAGGCTCAACAACGCCTTTGCCTGCCGAAGGAAGCACAATGAAGGCTGGAGGAAGGAATAATGAATACTCAACGAAGGCACAATGAAGGCTAAACAAAGGCTTTGCCTGCAGAAGAGAGTATAATGAAGGCTGGAGGAAGGCCCAATGAAGGCTAAACGAATGCAATGCCTGCAGCAGGAAGGCTCGATAAAGGCTAAAGCAAGGCACAATGGAGGCTGAACGAAGGCCGTTATCTGCAGAAGGAAGGCACAATAAAGGCTGAACGAAGACCTCTTGAAGGCCAACCGAAGGCAATGCCAGCTAAGGATGTAAGGCCGAAGGAAGGCAAAACACGGAAGGAATGCAGGATGCAAGCTAGAGCGCACACCTGCTCCCTTTGCAGGTGCTGACGCCTCCGATGCCCCTGGGCGACCCTTAGTCCCTGGTGATAAACACACATACATGCCCAAGTGTAAGTGAGTATCAAAGAAACAAAGTAACAAAGTAATACAAAGTAACAAAGCACTGCATGCAGAAGGAAGGCGCAATAAGGGCTGAAGGAAGGCCCATCGAAGGCTAAACGAATGCTTTGTATGCAGAAGGAAGGGGCACTGAAGGCTAAACGAATGCCTATTCTAAAAATATTACGGTGGGTATACCCACCGTAACGCCAAACTTTGCAAGCTCGTACCGACCGCACAAGTAGGTTGCGGGGGTTAAACATATGGATTTTCTGTGACCCAAGAGGTTGATTAAAGGACGGAAAACTTAATTTACACGACTCCGATAAGTTTTGGGCACATTACACAACCTTGAAGTTGGGGAAATAACGGTGGGTAGAAAACTTCGCTTACGGTGGGTATACCCATTCAACTCTATTTGCAGACTTCTGCAGCTTGGTAGAACATCAAGATACTTATTTTTTCGATATGTACTTTGATTTTGGTATACAACCGACGTTCTTTTTGGTACAATATGTGCTACCACCTCACAGACCTCCGACACTTGCACATTCAAAATCAGGTACTATGCACACCAAATATACTATATACACAGTGCATTCCGATGATATTAGGGTTTGGGTATTTGGGTTCGTTTGGCCCGTTATCAAGTCATTTCTGGCGCATGTGGAGGCTCCATAGAGATTCACGGGAGTGTCTAGAACAAGTTGGTCACTGGTGACATGCCGTGATTCGCACCCAATCATCGGTAATTATTGATATCCTTCGGGTGGGTATACCCACCGTAAGCACCTCTTACGGTGGGTATACCCACCCTTCGTAGAATAGGCACGAAGGCTTTGCATGCAGAAGGAAGGCAAAATGAAGGCAAAATGAAGCCTAAACAAAGGCTTTGCCTGTAGAAGGAAGGCGCAATGAAGGCCTAACGAAGGCACACTGAAGGCGAAGGCACAATGAAGGCTCAACAAAGCCTTTGCCTGCCGAAGGAAGCACAATGAAGGCTGGAGGAAGGAATAATGAAGACTCAACGAAGGCACAATGAAGGCTAAACAAAGGCTTTGCCTGCAGAAGAGAGCACAATGAAGGCTGGAGGAAGGCACAATGAAGGCTAAACGAATGCAATGCCTGCAGCTGCAGGAAGGCTCGATAAAGGCTAAAGCAAGGCACAATGGAGGCTGAACGAAGGCCTTTATCTGCAGAAGGAAGGCACAATCAAGGCTGAACGAAGACCTCTTGAAGGCCAACCGAAGGCAATGCCAGCTAAGGATGTAAGGCCGAAGGAAGGCAAAACACGGAAGGAATGCAGGATGCAAGCTAGAGCGCACACCTGCTCCCTTTGCAGGTGCTGACGCCTCCGATGCCCCTGGGCGACCTTTAGTCCCTGGTGATAAACACACATACATGCCCAAGTGTAAGTGAGTAACAAAGTAACAAAGTAACAAAGTAACAAAGGCACTGCCTGAGAGGAAAGTACATTGCACACCTGCTGCTTTCGGAGGTGCTGGCACCTCCGATGCCGGTGGGAGCTTGCCACTTGGAGGCCCCGTTTCTTGCTGTTTTTGCCTCTTTGGTGGGGGTGGCTCTAAGGCAAGCAGGCCGCCCGCAACCTCTTCTTGATCACCCGGCGGGTCCTCGTCGCCGTCCGTGCCCGATGTCGACATCTCGAGGGCTACCTTGGCCTTCGGCTCAATCTTCTTGAGCCGATCTGGGGCGGGCGCGGACACAACCATCGCGCCCTCGACCAAGTTCACCTTGTCCGGAGCGGAGGAGCCGAGAAGTCGATTCCGCTCCGCGGTGATGTGCCCTCGGAACATTTTCTTGAGGACTGCGAAAGGAAGGCGAAAGGAAGGTCAAACGAAGGCACCGCCTGCGAAAAGAAGGCAGAAGGAAGGCAGAACGAGGGAACGGTACTCACCTTTTTCTGTCACCTCCAGGAGTGCGCTGTTCTTCGTCTCCTTTTTGAAGGAGGTGACGGTCTGCGAAAAAAATGATTCTTCGCCAGCGGGATTTGTGTGGTAATACGCCGGCTCCCGCCATGTCTTCACGGAGTTGCTGCCCACTTGGAAGAGTCCCTTCGGGCACTTGCGATTGCAGGCCCTCAGGAAGTCGTCGAATGCCACGTTTTTTCGACGGTCAGTTTTGCAGGCATAAGTCTCCCGCGAGACTCCTGGAGTAGCCGTTGGCCTCTCCCCAGCCGACTGGATGCTCTCGGATGGACCTGACTGGCGTCTGGTCGACTGGTCAACTGAAAGAAAGAAAGTGGCCAACGCTTCCGCTTCCAAGACGATGGTCGCGGGGTCAATGATGCAACCCGTATCTTCATCCTTGTCGTTGGCCGTCGTCAGGATCAAAGATGCCTCCGACGACGCAGGGATCACCTTTAACAGGCTTTCAATCAGCCCCTTTTGCCCCTTTTCAGCAACCCATTGTTGATTATGACATAAGTCTAATTCTGGAATGCTGACTTCAAATTCTTTCCGGTCGGAGGACCGGACAAAAGTGATAATCCTCATATAGGCTTGCTGTATCTGCGGGGTAAAAATGAAAGCACTAGCAACCTAGTGTTGTTTGTTACGGAGGCGAAATATGAAGGCAGTAACAAAGTTGTTTGTTACGGATCTCTTCGTGGTGCCGATCGGTTTGACTAGATCGTGCCCAAACGGTCACACGTCCTGTGCAAGGGACCTAACGGTAATTAAACGGTTGAGGGTTGCGATCTTGCACACACTCGCGAACGTGGTTGGTCGAGAGCGGGCCAAAGATTTCGTTGCAGCTAGTCATCGACGGTGCTATGATCGTGATGCCACGCGCCCGCGCTCGATGAGATCGGCATAATGCCCGTTACACACGAGATTGTTTACCGTACGGTGCCGTTAGGATAACCACCTTTGCGGCCGCTGTGCGAGAAGGCAGACCACTTTCAGAGCAAAGCTAAACGAACGGTCACTTTCAGAGCAAAGCTAAACGGTCAACGTGCATTATTTTGATACCATGAGCACAGGCAGTGATAAATCTGGTTCTCTCCAGTCCGTGGCTCCTCCGGTAGCAGAGGAAGAGTCTATGATGAGCGACATGTCGTCAGCAGGTTCCGGTTCAGCGGGATGTTTATCGGACGAGCTTGCAGAAGAGCACACTGATGCAAGTGAGACCGATGCAGCGGGTCGTGCGGAAGCGGTATGCTATCTCTCTGATGACACGGAGGACGAAGACCACGCAGTTTGGACGGCTGAAGCTTTGGCGGGTACAACATTCAACACCTCACTTGACCGTTTGCTTCAGCCGCTCTACCCTGGAAGCAAGAGCAATCTCCTCCAAAGTTGCTTGTCAAATGCGTATCTGCAATACCATGGCAAAATTTCAAGGGAGGCGATGGACGCGCGACTGTGCTTCACGCACAGTCACGAATTGCCGGAAGGCAACGTGTTTCCAAAATCTATGTATCGTTTGTTTAGGACGTTTGGCGTGGACCTAAATAAGCGTATGCGTAATCGAATCGAGTACCACACTTGTCCGAACGGATGCCGTATGGTGTTTGGACCAATGGCTAGGAGGGACTGGATCAGTCACTTCCGAAGTTGTCGGGGGTGTGCTTTGACTACATGGGAAGCGTGTAGAGGGGGACCATCCTTATTAAATACAACTGTATTCCTTAAGTACCTTCTGTATTTTGCCAGGATTTCCCAGTATTTCGGAACGCTTCCCATGTAGTGAGCACCTACGGTTATCTATGGCAGATCTGCATAAGCCGACATTACAATCAATCAGTAGAACGGTAAATGTTGCCATTATTGAATTATAGTATATATATTACTGTTTTGGATACATTCCGCGTGATCGATCAGTAGAACGTTAAATGTTGCCCATATCATATATTATATAACATATTACTGTTTTGGATACATTCCGCGTGATTTATAAGCCTATACGGCAATTGTTGCCCATATTGAATTATATTATATATATTAGTGTTTGGGATACATTTACCGTTTTTCTCTTCCGATATCTTATCATTAATTCTAAAAAGTCCCCCCGAAGAAATTACGGGGCTGGAAGAACAGGAGTTAACTTCAAGAAAAATCTAATAACATCGGTGTTAAAATTTTGATACAAAGAAGAAATACTAAGCTCCAAATCAGTCTCATCAATTAAATTTGAAGATGCAACTAATGTATCGTTTTGTGCTTCTGTTGTAAAGATGCCTAAACCTTCACAAATCAAAATATACTTGTCTATAATATTCTCATTCACAGCTGTATCAGCGTGTTGAATTTTGAAATTAGCTACTGGAGAACCGGTTTCAGATCCTGCTAACTGAAATTCACACAATACACCAAAAGTATTTGAAGGGAATGTCAATATTCGAGTACCTTGACCAGCTGTAGGTTGTATTCTAGGAAACTTAGACATATCAAGATTTTCATATTGTAAAGTTTTTGTTGTTAACTTATTGCAATCTATATCATTACAACCTATGATATCACCTAACATGTTAATTCTAAAAAATTGATTTGATGGTATAATAGGTCGTTTACGAAACTCCAAAGCATACACTGAATCAACTTCTGATAATTCAACCAGTGATGTATTCAAATCTATAAATGTTGAATCAGTAGATTTTGACCCTTGTAATTCTAAATTTGTCTTGGAACCTAATTGTACAACGTTGACAATTCCACCATTGATTCTTGCATCTCCATCTACTTCTAAACCGGAAATTTTTACACTTGCCCCAGCGGTTGCCGGTTCCAAAACATTGTTTGTTTCGGTCCATTTTGAAGTTTGTACAGGATTATATGTTTGACCATTAACAGTATCACATGTTAAATTCTTACAAACTAAACTTTGTCCAAAACTTGACATATATCATATATACCTATTTAAATTTCACGCGGTATCGCTTATATTGTTTTATATGATTAATGCCCAATAATCCATGTGCATTATCATAGACATTTACTATTTCCCAAGCAAGTTCTTCAGTTGCATCCAAGACTAATGGGACATCCTGAAATCTTGTAGTATTTACTTGACCGCCGACTCCAATAACCAAACCTGGTTCGTTGTTAAAATCGGACGTGCCATCTGGATGAATTATTCCTATACGTCTGGCATCGGCGGTAGACATTTGTGTAATCATGGCACCCGTATCATATATCAAAGAAACATGCTCATCGTCCATTGCCAAGGATACTGACACCCATTTATCTCGGCGTTCTGTTTTTGCTTTTGTTTTTGGTAAGTTCTGTTTACTATATCTTCTTACGTTTCCTTGGGCGTTAGCAATATTTCTTACCTTACATCGAGTGTTTGCGAGTCTTCCATTTATAATTCCTTTAATTCTCATACCGACCCCATCTTGAACGACGGTTTCACAACTTGGTAAATTAGGATCATTTCGCTTTACAGGCATTTATAATATATTTACAATTTAAATGACGGTTGTAAATAACATATAACTGCATTTGGCGATGCATGAGTTACGGTTTCCATACAACACCCGATTACACCATTAGTCGCCGCAACTGCCGAAGAATTGACAACACCATTTGCTTGAAGTCCTAAAAGCTGACCCTTGGTGTACGATCCATCAATACAGTTAACAGAACAGAAACCGCTAATTAGTACAAGACAAGAATTGCCTGCAAGACTATCTTGGACACATACACCAATGACGGCCACATTGGTATTAGTAGTGGTGTTGATAGCGGCATATGGCTTGACACCATTAATGTTAGTGCTTACATCGTCAAAAGAAAGAACAGTTCCTGATGTTATTGTAGAAGCTGTTGTGTTTACCATCGTATACACTTGGCCTGTGAATGTGTTTGGTGATGTAGTCTTCCTATAAGCACTTGTGAGTTGGGTTAATGGAATACCATCAGTCGTTATCGAAGATGTGTTTGGTGTTGTGTAAGCCCAATCAATACTGTTCGTGATTCTTATGGCCGCCGTATCCAAATCTGAAGTGAGGTTGATCGAACCGCCGGTATTGCCCACAGCCAATACTTGAGATAAATTCGGAATACCGCCGCCACTGGAAACAGGACCATATCGCACCTCATTGGATGCTGTATCGTAGTGGAGCATTTGTGACTCGCTTGCTGGGTCGGGACTGGCCCTGACAGGTCTGATATAAAAACTACTTGCGACACCGGCGTTTAATTCAACCCCGCTTGCATTCAAAACGATTGTATTATCGGTGTTTACCGCACTTTGAGCAGAGTTCTGTCCTGCGAGAGCACCTATGTTGATTGCATTTTCACCTGCTGTAAATTCACCTGCATATTTCCCGATGTTCACGGCTGCATCTTTGCAATTGTTCTGCCCACAGTCGTCCCCAATAGACACGACATAAGAACCGCAATTGTTATTACATGAACCAGAACCAATTGCAATCGTATCATTACTTGTTGTATTGTTAATAGATAATGCATTGCGGCCGATTGCGATAGAACGGTCTCCAATGTGGTCGGCGTTTGTGTATCCTTGTGTCTGCTCTCCTATCGATACCTTACCTAGACCGAGAGAGCCACTCTCAATTCTAAGATTATTCCCACTAAGTTTCTCTTGATTGACTACCATGGTACCCGTTCCGGTGTATGAAACATCGGCGACACTGGTCGTGCTACCTTGATCAGTGACCGATTGTAAATTCTGATTTGCCCCGGACGGCAGGTTTTGGAGCAAAGAACCGTCTCCACGATATTTACCTGCGGTCAGCGTGATGTCACCCGTATTCAATACGAGTGGGCCGTCGTTTATCAATACCCCATTGCCGAAAGGCTCTATATTGATTGTTGTCTGCAAGCAGGTTACCTCGTTGATGCCCGTTTCGCCTATCTTAACTCGTGTTTGTTCAACAGGATCCAAGCTTTTAATCTCAAACGATGCATCGAGGTCATCGAGGCCTGCAGAGAATCGTGATTTCGATATTGGATTGTTCAACACGAAATCGTTGAATTTGATTGATGTGTGTACTTTTAGCGACCCATCTGTCAACAAGGACATTTGTTCTCGTTCATTCAATGGGTCTTGAGTATCTATAAATTTGATATCGTTCTGGTAGCGTATGTCCGAGCCGATGTGCATGGTCTCAAGCGGTGATTCAACGCTGCCTATAGTTTGGCACACAACTGTATCGCACGTTAGTGTATCGGTTGTCCCTGGGGCTGCTACATAGTCTTTGCCGTTAATTTTTTCAACTATTAGATTTGAACCGAAAGCTGACATTATATACTATACTTTTTATATTTTAATATGTATTCCGATAAGATGTTGAAATCACATACCAATTTCCTGGAATGTCAACAGCGGTAGTTGAACCTGATTGAAACGTCCTTTCGCCTGATGCAATTAGAGTGACGCTCGTTATACTTTCGCCATTGGTTGCACTATTTTTCAACTCAATATCGCCGTTAGTTGTGTCTGAAGATCCATTTATTCTGTCACCCTCAAACTTTTGAAGAGTCACTATGCTGCCTGTTTCGGCTGTTCCGTTATAAATTGTAAACATTTTACCTTTGATAGCAGGTAGACATTCCGGCAACCGAACATTTGTAGCAGTATCACCTAATATAATTTGATTCTGTACATCATCCTTTGTTAATTGTATCAATGTTCCATTTCTTAGTGTTGTGCGAAACGTATTATTGGCATAAGTCAAGGTTTTTGCATTCAATTCATTTCCGAAAGCTGACATTGTATATACTAATCTATGAAAAAAACAAAGGTACAGGTTGCAACAATCGACTATTCAATGGATGCTCCATCGGAAAATGGAACATTTCCATCTTTTGAGAAAGCTTTTCACCATGCCCTAAAGTATAACTTTTGTATCCCGCCAAAGGATGAACGTTGCTTATCCTGAATGGTGGATATGTGATGTCATTGATTGTTTTACACGGGAGTTGTTGCATCATAACTGGTCTAAAACCTGACATTTGAAACATCGTCGCGGTGTGAATCTGTTTGTCCACGTTCGGTCCTACATCTTTTATCATGTTGTACCCAACCAATCCTGGTTGTTGAGCCATGTTTGTATACTATTAACCGCTTTTTAAAATACCGTTTCGATCACACGGTTTTGACCGATACGAAGAACTGCGGTCGTTTCGCAAATAATCATTACCTCGTTACTGTTTGTCAGATTTACCTTTTGTAAATCGTCATCTGGTTGTGCTACATGAGTTTGAAAATAGAAGGAACTGTTCAAACCCCGAGAATCCAATCCTGTTAGGCTTCCGACGCCCATTTCTGAGGGGAGATTCAAACGTACCATAGGAATGAACTGATTATTGAGCCAATCTTCATAACTGTTAATCTTACAACCCGATAGCGTACCGTAGTTGTCAGCTTTAGCGATACAGAGCAGATTGAACGCTGCAAGAGGATCGACTCGATAGTTAGGAACGAACAGGTTATTCAAGTTAAATTGTAGAGCACCTAAATGACCAGCTGAAAATCTAAAGTAAGACGGGAGGTAAGATGTACCACAGGTGTTTTTCAATTTGATAAGTCCTAAAGGTTTATCCCGATAATCCCCTGGGCGTTGAACAGCATATATGTTATCAATACACTGTGAACTCAAAGAGAACCTTGTTGATTTGGACATCGAAGAGGCCCCTTCAAAAAATGAAAAATAGTTCTTATACGGAATTTCTAAAAAACCGTCACGCAATTTTGATTCCACGGCGGCATCGTAGACACCTGAACTGAAAGTGATTGTTTCTACGGTAAAGTAAAGGTCGTCTAATAAAAAGTCCCCTTGTGAGATTAAAGTCTGTTGAGCTTTTTCCGTGAGATCGACTTCAGGTGGACTACCTTGGACAAACGCTCCTAACACCTCAGGCCCATGCAAATACAATCTGATTTGAACTGGAGGAAGAAGACTTGTATCAATGTATGAAGGTTCTGCTTCTCCTAATATGCTGAGCCAGGTATTCAAGATGTATGGACGTGGTGTGGCATAGAAATTGTCAGCAACATTGATTTCTTGATTTTTGAGAACACGTTGATAAGTCATTTCTTTACTGAGTGTTGTTTTGATAGTGTCGAGAACGGTTGCTACCGTGCTGTAACTTTGAAAACCAGTGGTCAATTGCTGCCCTCCTGCGAACACCTCACACCTAGAGATGAGCTTTTCCAACCCGTTGGGAAGCGTAACAATTAAATTTTTAGCTGCAGTGTCCATATATTGTATAGGAGTTTTGCACGAACCTTTGCAATGCATACTGAGACTTTTCATATTAACGATGGAATTGACAGGCAGATTCAAAGTTATAGTTGAATACCTCGATGCTTTAGTAAGATTAGTGGTTTCCAATCTGAAGTAATTGGTGGAATACGAGTTCATTTTCGATAAGCCGTAGGCCAATGACATGGGGAGGCTCATTTTTGTATATATATTATAAAGATTATAAAATATCTGATAGACCAGCAGGTGCCAATTCTTCAACTTTGATACTCAATGAATAATTGATAGAACCGTCTGACGCTTGAGTCGGAGATGCCAATGTGATTAATCTTGCTTTAGAATCTGTAAGTGTGATTCTAAATGAAGTAAATTGAGACCCAGACACTTCAATAACAAAGTTGTCGTTTGGGTCTATATATCTTATGAAGTCTGTCGTCGTGTCACTAGGCAATAGTATTTTCGCCCAGATATCAGAACTGGTCATTTCGTTATTATTTGTAAAAGTAGAAAGATTGGTTGATTCGATATTGTGTGTTGGTAACGATGTGACCCTAAGGTACAAGGGGTCGTTGGTTTGAATGTTGCAAGGGTATATTGACTCACATAAGCTGTACTCTACAACATAACTTGTTTGAAACAAGTCTAAGAGCTCAGACACTGTACTCATACCTGCCGTACTGCGGTTAACACGGCCACCGAGTACTTGGTCGGAATCGTTGTATTTGCCTGCTCTGGAAACCGAGGTATTTAAGGCGGTGTCTAAAGGAGACCCAAGTATAGCTTGAAAATCGCCGCTGACACTAAAAGCTACAAACTTTACATCGGGCTGTGGTGGTCTTAATTCTATACGAAATTTGTTCTCATAATTTAAGGCCCCGCCGTTGTCCTTGTCATAAGTGATAGTAACTGTGTTTATCGTGCCACCGATGGCAGCTTTTATTGCGGTGGCCAGTTTAGATGTGAATTGATCCAGCTCTGTATAATTTGCATAAGGTATTTTCACTTCCGTTAAAGTATTATTTGCCATATCACCCACATAGAAGATGCCATTGGTCTCGTTGATACTATACCATGTCTTTGCACAAGAGAAAGTATTCAAAGTTAATCTCAATTTGGTTTGTGCTCGGTAACTTATCAGCTGAGTGGGTATGTTCATTTGCAAAACACGTGCGGCTCCATTGCTATTGTCTTCGGAAGACAAGAATAGCGTTCTTGTGCTAATTACGCTCATCTATATTAATATAACAATTATCTTTTATAGAATCAACAGTATCCCGATCTAAAGGAATTGGTTCTTCAATGTTTCCAGTACAAAGGTCATCGTAAAATTCTGGACGTTTGATATAATCATCTACAAGCAATTCTACATGAGCTTCTTTAATATCGGGGTATTGAAGTTTGGCTAAGCGTATCAATTCTTGACGGTCCATTGTAATATATAGAGAATAAATTTGAAAGCGTTAAATGTTTCCCAAACAGTAATATATATAATATAATTCAATATCATTGGCAACATTTAACGTCTTTCCGATTGTCGTTCAAAACTCGTCATTCTATCGGAATCTCTACCACTAATGGCATCGGCTAGGAATCTAGCTTCCGGCGGAGCCGTGTCGTAAGTCAATTTATAATCTGGGTCTATATTAACTCCAAAAATGCCATAGGGATTCAAATCTTCACTTATAGCGTTTGAAAATGTTGATGGTTCTGTGTTTCGTCTTGCCATACGAAGACCATGGTCAGCTGCAAAAGCACCTTGCACGACATCTAAACCAGTGCTCAATACATTCCCTATAGATTTCATAAGATTTAGTTTATTCACTTTATTGTTAGTTGGATATTGAAAGAACTGCGACAAGCTATGTTGATCAGGCACATACGATGATAACGTTGATTGTCTTTTCTTAGGAAAGTAATGAAATATATTTCTTTGTGAGTTTGCAGGTTTGTAAAGAGCACCGGCCGTTGTAGAATCTGTGACGGTTCTATGAATGTCATGGCGTCCACCACCAACTTGATGTGATAACGGCGATAAGAAAGGATTGAATGTAGTACTCTTTAATTTAAACTTATCGGCCACATGTATGGCCTTGGCACCTCCTAGAGAATATCCCATTGGTTCAATGTTGTGATTTGGATATTTCTGTCTTACTTTATCAAACACATCTTCAGCACGCAAGAATGACGGTCTATTTGATTCTTGGCCACGCAGTACTGACTTGATGTCAGTGACATCCTCATTTCTATACATAGGATTGCTGGATGCCCCATGGTAAGCAACATGCACTCTGTTGGCATCAGGATTGACAAGAACGGCAGCATCATAATTTGATAGCTCCCGATCTAATGCAAAGTTATTGTTTGGAATCTCGTTGTTGACAAATCGTTGTGCATTGGATATAGTTTGGTCCTCAAACGAATTTGGATAGTACAAATCAGGTTGATATTCTCGTGACCCTAAATATCCAGATGTTTGAACATGTAAAGCTTTTTCTCGGAGTTCTGGTGTGAATTGTTGTTCAATTTCAGAAGGTTGTAAGTTGACGCTTTCACGAAAAAGGGTGTTAATCATTGGCCCGTGTTTCCGGTCGTTGTTGACGATATTTGTTTTAAAAGGGACAATTGAAACATCTTGTGGTTTATCCTTATATAACGTATCGTTTTTTTCGGGCTCTTTAAAGAATTTGGCAGCACTGAAAGACAAGTATGTTGGGCGACAGTAAATATTGGACTGATAGCTTTGATTACAAGGAATATTCATTACTATCCCGGCGAAAATCTCTCACGAGGCATTCCTCTATTAGTCCTTTGACTTGATTCTATATTTCCGACACCAGAACTTGAAGCAGCACTTTCCGCCGAACCAATACCAGGACCGCTATCCATAAAGCTTTGAGCAGCCCTTTGAAGACTTTCACTTTCCGATAGCCTGCCTGTACGTCTTGCAAAGAACGCCGAACGTTGTTGACTTGGTGATGGTATTTCTTTGTTGATTTCCTGAATTTCTGCATCAATCGGTGTGTCTCTTACTTGTCGACTACTCTCAATACGTTCTAAAGCCTGTTGATCTATGTCTTCTTGTGACATTATCATCATAGGATTAGGCCTGGTTGTATCAATACCACTGCTATAGTCCTGAATGTCTCTTACTAATGGTTCCGTGTTTATGATTGAATTTCTCAAACTATTGTAGAATACCACACTGTTTTGACTCGGCATCGTTATCACGTAGTTGTTTTTAGCGAGTTTACCATATCCTCGGAACAGAGTGTCTGAACTTGAGCCGTTGGCAATTCCCATCATTTTCATACAATTGCGTCTTCCGACCTCATCGGTCAATATTGTTCTCATTAAAGTAATGTAGAAAAAAACCGTTATTTACTATTGCTCGGTCCGGGATTGTGATTGCCTGGTGCATGATTATTTGGAGCCACGACTGCTATACGACCAAAACGGCGTAATTGATTTCTTGATTTGCAATATCTCCGGGCACCGAGAGTTCGTCCTTTCCGGGGTTTATCTTTAAACCCGCAGTATGGTTTCATATATATTACCTATGATTTTCTTTTTTCAACAACTTAATTTCAGGGTCAGGAATATCAACGAACTCATCCTCTTCCGATTTGTCATAGAATATCAACTGATACTTACGTTTACTTTTCCTTGATCGATTGAGCTTAAGATATCCTTTCAAAGTCTTTTGATAGTTTGGCGATTTCTTATCGCTAATGAACACATTAACTTCATAGTTGTCATAGTTTCTAGATGTCTTGGAAGCAGTATTACCTTCTATACCCTCTTTCTTCAACGCACGCTCAGATTTTGCGGCCTGCTTGTTTTCACTGTCAGTCTTGGTCCCACGAGTTTCTTTGGATGGTTTAGAAACAGGTCCTTGAACCTCTTTCAATTCTCTTGGTTTGTATTGTCGGCTTAAGGTATCACCGTCAGCGTCCTCTATTACGAAAGACAACCCCTTTCTACTTCGGACTTTGTACACCTGCGTAGACCATGTTTGACTCTCTTTATCAAATGTCTTCTTAGTCACACGTAATCTCACTCGATCGCCTGGTTTAATGTCTAACTTTTGTAAGAGTTTGGCAGTTTGATTGCGTTTCAACAAGACACTTCTAATAACACGATTCTTATTCATGTCATCAGGAGGGGTATCATTGATATTACCTTGGTTTACCGTTTCATTATAGTTCTCGACGATTGAGTCCAAATAGTCGACCCAATTGTTTCTACCTGTGCTCGCCTCATTGATATTAAATCTTCGTTTCAAAGTTTTGTTGAATCTTTCAATTTTACCTTGCCGAGTGTGGTCCTCTTTTTGAGACGTGTAATGTTTGATTCCTTTCTCTTTCAACAATGCTTGCACGGGTTTGTTCGTGAACTCGCTCCCTAAATCGGTACTTAGTGTATCCATTTTGGTTTCCTTTATCAATCGTCTCATGGCAGGAACGATACCCTCGACATCCTCCGATCGTTTATTGTTCTTGTCTCTGACGGTTTTGGATTTCAAAGCGATTGCATACGCTTTGTTAGTATTAACATTAACCGCCGTCAGAATCACGGCATATCCTTTGTTCACCGATTTGTCTTTCGGTATGAAGGCAAGGTCGGCTTGTATAGAGACCTTATCGACTGGCCCATAGGTCGGAAAGTAATCTTTACGGGTTACACGTTTGGGCTGTGCCAAAACTTGTGATGTTTGTGTTTTGGAAATTGCAGATTTGACCTGAGACTCTGTGACTTTATAACCTTGTGCCTTAAGCTTTTTGGTGAATGCATTGGCACCGCTCATTCCGATCTTCGGGTCCAGATATAATTCTTGGAGTCTACTCTCAGATATTGGTTTACTTGTCATACTATATAATATAGTCTTACATATAGTATACAATGACTTATCAAATCAAAGCTTACACAAAAAGTCAAGCACGGAAACTCGGTGTTAAAATCAGCCCATCAAATAATCAAAGCAAAAAGATTGATGTTTTCAAGGATGGTAAATTGATCGCTCAGGTCGGACAGCGAGGTGCTTCTGATTACCCTACATACATGGCCACTAAGGGTAAAGAGTATGCCGATGAACGACGTCGGTTGTACAAAATTAGACACAAGAAAGACCGCAATGTCGTCGGTAGCAATGGATACTATGCAGATCGATTATTATGGTAGCGTTAAATGTTGCCAGAATTGAATTATATTATATATATTAGTGTTATGGAAACATTTACCGCTTTTACGACAATGGCAAAATGTCCCATGTCGTCCAATCAATGTTTCCTTTGTCATAACTGCAATTAAATGTCTTAGATTCCGATCTGACTTCTAACCCTAATGGCAACAATCTGTGATTGTTGCTTTTTGATTGATGTCTGATAACAAGGTTACTCATTTTGACTGGGTCGTTCCTTTGATTTAGAATCATATTTTTCATAACATTATGATTGATATGTTCTAGGTTTTCAGTACTCAAAGAGAAACCTTTTATCTTGGTCATACAATATTCATCGGCGAACTTCAGGCTGTATGACTTTGGTCCAGTGCTCAGGAATTCAATACACTTACCATGTTCTTTTTCCAATCCTTGAAGCTCACACTTAAGATAACCTAACCATGGCTGTCTATAACCAGTCCCGTGATATATATGATGGTTCTCTTCAGTTTCTATATATATAATAGAATCAGTATCAAAGTATAATACGTTTGAGAACCCGGTGGCTTCTATCAGCTCGTACAATTTCAATCGTCCATAGCTGGTTATGAACGCGGCCAACACCTCGTTCGTTGAAAACCGTGTGTCGGCATACACATCAGAATTCTCGGTAAAATTCATCAATACCATCTCATTCTCTTCAGATCCAATAAACTCATATTTACAATCGTACCTCTTATTACTGATTGTATTGTAGAATTCACCTGGATTTTGAATGACCTTACTTTTAGATTTGTTTGATCGTTCACCGAGTTTTCCATATAATATATTTTGCATGTCTTTAGCAACTTGTCTCATACCTGGATTGTATTTGATGTTTCGTTTGTCTAACTTGATACCTTCATGAAATTCAAAGTCTTTTATGAATGTATCTATGTCACCATCAGGTGGTCCTGACGACTCGGTCTTGAGTTTTAAAAACTTATCAATGTAAGCACCGAACAAATCAGTTGTAGCCTCCTTCCAATGTTTAATTTCATAGATGTCAAGAATCTTATATCCCTTTTCAATAGCCTTCTCCAATTCCACCGTGGTCCATGTTCCGACCATTTCATACAACGGAAAGATCAATTTGTTTGTAACGTGCGGTAACACACCAAACTTCAAATGTTTATTTGGTAGTATCTTACATTTAATCAATCCAAAGTATCCATGAATATCAAGGGATTTAACATCTCTAATAATCTCCGGGTGCCCTTTCGGGAACCGTTTGGTCTTCATTACCGAAGGATACATAGAGTTGAAGTCTTGATATCTGATATATTAATTGTCTTTGCATTTATAAAACAACTTGCCTAAATCAACTCTTGCACCATGATAGGAGTCTCTATCATGAATGGGAGAAGCTAAAATTTGTCTATCTAAGAATGCATTTCCAACATGTGAAGTTTTCAATTGAGCCACTTGTGAATCCCAGTCCGATTCCCATATATATACAAGATTGTAGCCAGCTGCCTTGATGTCCTCTAATCGTTTCATGGTTTGTCGATTAACTTCGCCAAATGTCATGCCCGATCTCCGACCCTGTTGATACTGAATATCATCTTTGTGATATTTCTTCAAATCGGCGTGAAACCAACTACCAAGAAATTCATATACGGTGTTTGTGTTCTTATCAAATCCATCTACATATATGTGTAACCCCGTATCTTTGAGTTTATAGTTTCGTTTACCATCCAAATCTATGACAAGCTTCGCCGACGTTGTGTGTACTATATAGTCCAACCATTGATTCTCTTTGATAGAGGCATTCTGCGATTTGGTCAGTGATTGTAGTATACCCACCGAGTCCTTGGGCATACACTCATTTCTCCATATGTTCACCGCCAATTGAGCTAATGTCAAATAACTGAATGGATCAAACTTGTTATCGGTAATCTTCAGAAAACAATCTCTGAAAGCGAAGACAGCTCGACGAAGAATCGTAACATCATCGTGACAATATCTCGCAAGCTCTTTTGGATGTTCAAAAATACAACATTTACTCTTTTTCTCAAACCACCAATGATATAACTTTGTATAAGCTTCGGGTTGTAAGATTTCTGGATTGTAATATTTGATATCGGGATAAAGACCCATGTAGTGTTCGTTCTCTTTTGTATTGAAAAGATGTGGATAATATCCCTTCGTGATTTCATGTTCAAAGCCGAACATTTCCGGAAAAGCATGTAATGGTCTTGACATAAACATATACGAGTCAATGAACCTCACGTTTCCAACTTTCATACATAGAATGTCGGCACCAGTATATAATATATCTTGTGGAGGCTTTCTTTGGACATTGATGATATGTTCTACTATCAATCGGAAATCGAAGCGACTCCCGCAATGGGCAACGAAGGTATGATTATCATGTTTTTTGAGATATACCCATTCCAGAAAGGCATCTATTGTTTTGTGAATGAC
>LGRX02029930.1:0-33829 GCA_001247695.2 Cymbomonas tetramitiformis
GTCTCTAACGGCGAGTCTACGCTGCCTATAGTTTGGCACACAACTGTATCGCACGTTAGTGTATCGGTTGTCCATGGGGCTGCTACATAGTCTTTGCCGTTAATTTTTTCAACTATTAGATTTGAACCGAAAGCTGACATTATATACTATACTTTTTATATTTTAATATGTATTCCGATAAGATGTTGAAATCACATACCAATTTCCTGGAATGTCAACAGCGGTAGTTGAACCTGATTGAAACGTCCTTTCGCCTGATGCAATTAGAGTGACGCTCGTTATACTTTCGCCATTGGTTGCACTATTTTTCAACTCAATATCGCCGTTAGTTGTGTCTGAAGATCCATTTATTCTGTCACCCTCAAACTTTTGAAGAGTCACTATGCTGCCTGTTTCGGCTGTTCCGTTATAAATTGTAAACATTTTACCTTTGATAGCAGGTAGACATTCCGGCAACCGAACATTTGTAGCAGTATCACCTAATATAATTTGATTCTGTACATCATCCTTTGTTAATTGTATCAATGTTCCATTTCTTAGTGTTGTGCGAAACGTAGTACTGGCATAAGTCAAGGTTTTTGCATTCAATTCATTTCCGAAAGCTGACATTGTATATACTAATCTATGAAAAAAAACAAAGGTACAGGTTGCAACAATCGACTATTCAATGGATGCTCCATCGGAAAATGGAACATTTCCATCTTTTGAGAAAGCTTTTCACCATGCCCTAAAGTATAACTTTTGTATCCCGCCAAAGGATGAACGTTGCTTATCCTGAATGGTGGATATGTGATGTCATTGATTGTTTTACACGGGAGTTGTTGCATCATAACTGGTCTAAAACCTGACATTTGAAACATCGTCGCGGTGTGAATCTGTTTGTCCACGTTCGGTCCTACATCTTTTATCATGTTGTACCCAACCAATCCTGGTTGTTGAGCCATGTTTGTATACTATTAACCGCTTTTTAAAATACCGTTTCGATCACACGGTTTTGACCGATACGAAGAACTGCGGTCGTTTCGCAAATAATCATTACCTCGTTACTGTTTGTCAGATTTACCTTTTGTAAATCGTCATCTGGTTGTGCTACATGAGTTTGAAAATAGAAGGAACTGTTCAAACCCCGAGAATCCAATCCTGTTAGGCTTCTGACGCCCATTTCTGAGGGGAGATTCAAACGTACCATAGGAATGAACTGATTATTGAGCCAATCTTCATGACTGTTAATCTTACAACCCGATAGCGTACCGTAGTTGTCAGCTTTAGCGATACAGAGCAGATTGAACGCTGCAAGAGGATCGACTCGATAGTTAGGAACGAACAGGTTATTCAAGTTAAATTGTAGAGCACCTAAATGACCAGCTGAAAATCTAAAGTAAGACGGGAGGTAAGATGTACCACAGGTGTTTTTCAATTTGATAAGTCCTAAAGGTTTATCCCGATAATCCCCTGGGCGTTGAACAGCATATATGTTATCAATACACTGTGAACTCAAAGAGAACCTTGTTGATTTGGACATCGAAGAGGCCCCTTCAAAAAATGAAAAATAGTTCTTATACGGAATTTCTAAAAAACCGTCACGCAATTTTGATTCCACGGCGGCATCGTAGACACCTGAACTGAAAGTGATTGTTTCTACGGTAAAGTAAAGGTCGTCTAATAAAAAGTCCCCTTGTGAGATTAAAGTCTGTTGAGCTTTTTCCGTGAGATCGACTTCAGGTGGACTACCTTGGACAAACGCTCCTAACACCTCAGGCCCATGCAAATACAATCTGATTTGAACTGGAGGAAGAAGACTTGTATCAATGTATGAAGGTTCTGCTTCTCCTAATATGCTGAGCCAGGTATTCAAGATGTATGGACGTGGTGTGGCATAGAAATTGTCAGCAACATTGATTTCTTGATTTTTGAGAACACGTTGATAAGTCATTTCTTTACTGAGTGTTGTTTTGATAGTGTCGAGAACGGTTGCTACCGTGCTGTAACTTTGAAAACCAGTGGTCAATTGCTGCCCTCCTGCGAACACCTCACACCTAGAGATGAGCTTTTCCAACCCGTTGGGAAGCGTAACAATTAAATTTTTAGCTGCAGTGTCCATATATTGTATAGGAGTTTTGCACGAACCTTTGCAATGCATACTGAGACTTTTCATATTAACGATGGAATTGACAGGCAGATTCAAAGTTATAGTTGAATACCTCGATGCTTTAGTAAGATTAGTGGTTTCCAATCTGAAGTAATTGGTGGAATACGAGTTCATTTTCGATAAGCCGTAGGCCAATGACATGGGGAGGCTCATTTTTGTATATATATTATAAAGATTATAAAATATCTGATAGACCAGCAGGTGCCAATTCTTCAACTTTGATACTCAATGAATAATTGATAGAACCGTCTGACGCTTGAGTCGGAGATGCCAATGTGATTAATCTTGCTTTAGAATCTGTAAGTGTGATTCTAAATGAAGTAAATTGAGACCCAGACACTTCAATAACAAAGTTGTCGTTTGGGTCTATATATCTTATGAAGTCTGTCGTCGTGTCACTAGGCAATAGTATTTTCGCCCAGATATCAGAACTGGTCATTTCGTTATTATTTGTAAAAGTAGAAAGATTGGTTGATTCGATATTGTGTGTTGGTAACGATGTGACCCTAAGGTACAAGGGGTCGTTGGTTTGAATGTTGCAAGGGTATATTGACTCACATAAGCTGTACTCTACAACATAACTTGTTTGAAACAAGTCTAAGAGCTCAGACACTGTACTCATACCTGCCGTACTGCGGTTAACACGGCCACCGAGTACTTGGTCGGAATCGTTGTATTTGCCTGCTCTGGAAACTGAGGTATTTAAGGCAATGTCTAAAAGAGACCCAGATATAGCTTGAAAATCGCCGCTGACACTAAAAGCTACAAACTTTACATCGGGCTGTGGTGGTCTTAATTCTATACGAAATTTGTTCTCATAATTTAAGGCCCCGCCGTTGTCCTTGTCATAAGTGATAGTAACTGTGTTTATCGTGCCACCGATGGCAGCTTTTATTGCGGTGGCCAGTTTAGATGTGAATTGATCCAGCTCTGTATAATTTGCATAAGGTATTTTCACTTCCGTTAAAGTATTATTTGCCATATCACCCACATAGAAGATGCCATTGGTCTCGTTAATACTATACCATGTCTTTGCACAAGAGAAAGTATTCAAAGTTAATCTCAATTTGGTGTGTGCTCGGTAACTTATCAGCTGAGTGGGTATGTTCATTTGCAAAACACGTGCGTCTCCATTGCTATTGTCTTCGGAAGACAAGAATAGCGTTCTTGTGCTAATTACGCTCATCTATATTAATATAACAATTATCTTTTATAGAATCAACAGTATCCCGATCTAAAGGAATTGGTTCTTCAATGTTTCCAGTACAAAGGTCATCGTAAAATTCTGGACGTTTGATATAATCATCTACAAGCAATTCTACATGAGCTTCTTTAATATCGGGGTATTGAAGTTTGGCTAAGCGTATCAATTCTTGACGGTCCATTGTAATATATAGAGAATAAATTTGAAAGCGTTAAATGTTTCCCAAACAGTAATATATATAATATAATTCAATATTGGCAACATTTAACGTCTTTCCGATTGTCGTTCAAAACTCGTCATTCTATCGGAATCTCTACCACTAATGGCATCGGCTAGGAATCTAGCTTCCGGCGGAGCCGTGTCGTAAGTCAATTTATAATCTGGGTCTATATTAACTCCAAAAATGCCATAGGGATTCAAATCTTCACTTATAGCGTTTGAAAATGTTGATGGTTCTGTGTTTCGTCTTGCCATACGAAGACCATGGTCAGCTGCAAAAGCACCTTGCACGACATCTAAACCAGTGCTCAATACATCCCCTATAGATTTCATAAGATTTAGTTTATTCACTTTATTGTTAGTTGGATATTGAAAGAACTGCGACAAGCTATGTTGATCAGGCACATACGATGATAACGTTGATTGTCTTTTCTCAGGAAAGTAATGAAATATATTTCTTTGTGAGTTTGCAGGTTTGTAAAGAGCACCGGCCGTTGTAGAATCTGTGACGGTTCTATGAATGTCATGGCGTCCACCACCAACTTGATGTGATAACGGCGATAAGAAAGGATTGAATGTAGTACTCTTTAATTTAAACTTATCGGCCACATGTATGGCCTTGGCACCTCCTAGAGAATATCCCATTGGTTCAATGTTGTGATTTGGATATTTCTGTCTTACTTTATCAAACACATCTTCAGCACGCAAGAATGACGGTCTATTTGATTCTTGGCCACGCAGTACTGACTTGATGTCAGTGACATCCTCATTTCTATACATAGGATTACTGGATGCCCCATGGTAAGCAACATGCACTCTGTTGGCATCAGGATTGACAAGAACGGCAGCATCATAATTTGATAGCTCCCGATCTAATGCAAAGTTATTGTTTGGAATCTCGTTGTTGACAAATCGTTGTGCATTGGATATAGTTTGGTCCTCAAACGAATTTGGATAGTACAAATCAGGTTGATATTCTCGTGACCCTAAATATCCAGATGTTTGAACATGTAAAGCTTTTTCTCGGAGTTCTGGTGTGAATTGTTGTTCAATTTCAGAAGGTTGTAAGTTGACGCTTTCACGAAAAAGGGTGTTAATCATTGGCCCGTGTTTCCGGTCGTTGTTGACGATATTTGTTTTAAAAGGGACAGTTGAAACATCTTGTGGTTTATCCTTATATAACGTATCGTTTTTTTCGGGCTCTTTAAAGAATTTGGCAGCACTGAAAGACAAGTATGTTGGGCGACAGTAAATATTGGACTGATAGCTTTGATTACAAGGAATATTCATTACTATCCCGGCGAAAATCTCTCACGAGGCATTCCTCTATTAGTCCTTTGACTTGATTCTATATTTCCGACGCCAGAACTTGAAGCAGCACTTTCCGCCGAACCAATACCAGGACCGCTATCCATAAAGCTTTGAGCAGCCCTTTGAAGACTTTCACTTTCCGATAGCCTGCCTGTACGTCTTGCAAAGAACGCCGAACGTTGTTGACTTGCTGGTGATGGTATTTCTTTGTTGATTTCCTGAATTTCTGCATCAATCGGTGTGTCTCTTACTTGTCGACTACTCTCAATACGTTCTAAAGCCTGTTGATCTATGTCTTCTTGTGACATTATCATCATAGGATTAGGCCTGGTTGTATCAATACCACTGCTATAGTCCTGAATGTCTCTTACTAATGGTTCCGTGTTTATGATTGAATTTCTCAAACTATTGTAGAATACCACACTGTTTTGACTCGGCATCGTTATCACGTAGTTGTTTTTAGCGAGTTTACCATATCCTCGGAACAGAGTGTCTGAACTTGAGCCGTTGGCAATTCCCATCATTTTCATACAATTGCGTCTTCCGACCTCATCGGTCAATATTGTTCTCATTAAAGTAATGTAGAAAAAAACCGTTATTTACTATTGCTCGGTCCGGGATTGTGATTGCCTGGTGCATGATTATTTGGAGCCACGACTGCTATACGACCAAAACGGCGTAATTGATTTCTTGATTTGCAATATCTCCGGGCACCGAGAGTTCGTCCTTTCGGGGGTTTATCTTTAAACCCGCAGTATGGTTTCATATATATTACCTATGATTTTCTTTTTTTCAACAACTTAATTTCAGGGTCAGGAATATCAACGAACTCATCCTCTTCCGATTTGTCATAGAATATCAACTGATACTTACGTTTACTTTTCCTTGATCGATTGAGCTTAAGATATCCTTTCAAAGTCTTTTGATAGTTTGGCGATTTCTTATCGCTAATGAACACATTAACTTCATAGTTGTCATAGTTTCTAGATGTCTTGGAAGCAGTATTACCTTCTATACCCTCTTTCTTCAACGCACGCTCAGATTTTGCGGCCTGCTTGTTTTCACTGTCAGTCTTGGTCCCACGAGTTTCTTTGGATGGTTTAGAAACAGGTCCTTGAACCTCTTTCAATTCTCTTGGTTTGTATTGTCGGCTTAAGGTATCACCGTCAGCGTCCTCTATTACGAAAGACAACCCCTTTCTACTTCGGACTTTGTACACCTGCGTAGACCATGTTTGACTCTCTTTATCAAATGTCTTCTTAGTCACACGTAATCTCACTCGATCGCCTGGTTTAATGTCTAACTTTTGTAAGAGTTTGGCAGTTTGATTGCGTTTCAACAAGACACTTCTAATAACACGATTCTTATTCATGTCATCAGGAGGGGTATCATTGATATTACCTTGGTTTACCGTTTCATTATAGTTCTCGACGATTGAGTCCAAATAGTCGACCCAATTGTTTCTACCTGTGCTCGCCTCATTGATATTAAATCTTCGTTTCAAAGTTTTGTTGAATCTTTCAATTTTACCTTGCCGAGTGTGGTCCTCTTTTTGAGACGTGTAATGTTTGATTCCTTTCTCTTTCAACAATGCTTGCACGGGTTTGTTCGTGAACTCGCTCCCTAAATCGGTACTTAGTGTATCCATTTTGGTTTCCTTTATCAATCGTCTCATGGCAGGAACGATACCCTCGACATCCTCCGATCGTTTATTGTTCTTGTCTCTGACGGTTTTGGATTTCAAAGCGATTGCATACGCTTTGTTAGTATTAACATTAACCGCCGTCAGAATCACGGCATATCCTTTGTTCACCGATTTGTCTTTCGGTACGAAGGCAAGGTCGGCTTGTATAGAGACCTTATCGACTGGCCCATAGGTCGGAAAGTAATCTTTACGGGTTACACGTTTGGGTTGTGCCAAAACTTGTGATGTTTGTGTTTTGGAAATTGCAGATTTGACCTGAGACTCTGTGACTTTATAACCTTGTGCCTTAAGCTTTTTGGTGAATGCATTGGCACCGCTCATTCCGATCTTCGGGTCCAGATATAATTCTTGGAGTCTACTCTCAGATATTGGTTTACTTGTCATACTATATAATATAGTCTTACATATAGTATACAATGACTTATCAAATCAAAGCTTACACAAAAAGTCAAGCACGGAAACTCGGTGTTAAAATCAGCCCATCAAATAATCAAAGCAAAAAGATTGATGTTTTCAAGGATGGTAAATTGATCGCTCAGGTCGGACAGCGAGGTGCTTCTGATTACCCTACATACATGGCCACTAAGGGTAAAGAGTATGCCGATGAACGACGTCGGTTGTACAAAATTAGACACAAGAAAGACCGCAATGTCGTCGGTAGCAATGGATACTATGCAGATCGATTATTATGGTAGCGTTAAATGTTGCCAGAATTGAATTATATTATATATATTAGTGTTTTGGAAACATTTACCGCTTTTACGACAATGGCAAAATGTCCCATGTCGTCCAATCAATGTTTCCTTTGTCATAACTGAAATTAAATGTCTTAGATTCCGATCTGACTTCTAACCCTAATGGCAACAATCTGTGATTGTTGCTTTTTGATTGATGTCTGATAACAAGGTTACTCATTTTGACTGGGTCGTTCCTTTGATTTAGAATCATATTTTTCATAACATTATGATTGATATGTTCTAGGTTTTCAGTACTCAAAGAGAAACCTTTTATCTTGGTCATACAATATTCATCGGCGAACTTCAGGCTGTATGACTTTGGTCCAGTGCTCAGGAATTCAATACACTTACCATGTTCTTTTTCCAATCCTTGAAGCTCACACTTAAGATAACCTAACCATGGCTGTCTATAACCAGTCCCGTGATATATATGATGGTTCTCTTCAGTTTCTATATATATAATAGAATCAGTATCAAAGTATAATACGTTTGAGAACCCGGTGGCTTCTATCAGCTCGTACAATTTCAATCGTCCATAGCTGGTTATGAACGCGGCCAACACCTCGTTCGTTGAAAACCGTGTGTCGGCATACACATCAGAATTCTCGGTAAAATTCATCAATACCATCTCATTCTCTTCAGATCCAATAAACTCATATTTACAATCGTACCTCTTATTACTGATTGTATTGTAGAACTCACCTGGATTTTGAATGACCTTACTTTTAGATTTGTTTGATCGTTCACCGAGTTTTCCATATAATATATTTTGCATGTCTTTAGCAACTTGTCTCATACCTGGATTGTATTTGATGTTTCGTTTGTCTAACTTGATACCTTCATGAAATTCAAAGTCTTTTATGAATGTATCTATGTCACCATCAGGTGGCCCTGACGACTCGGTCTTGAGTTTTAAAAACTTATCAATGTAAGCACCGAACAAATCAGTTGTAGCCTCCTTCCAATGTTTAATTTCATAGATGTCAAGAATCTTATATCCCTTTTCAATAGCCTTCTCCAATTCCACCGTGGTCCATGTTCCGACCATTTCATACAACGGAAAGATCAATTTGTTTGTAACGTGCGGTAACACACCAAACTTCAAATGTTTATTTGGTAGTATCTTACATTTAATCAATCCAAAGTATCCATGAATATCAAGGGATTTAACATCTCTAATAATCTCCGGGTGCCCTTTCGGGAACCGTTTGGTCTTCATTACCGAAGGATACATAGAGTTGAAGTCTTGATATCTGATATATTAATTGTCTTTGCATTTATAAAACAACTTGCCTAAATCAACTCTTGCACCATGATAGGAGTCTCTATCATGAATGGGAGAAGCTAAAATTTGTCTATCTAAGAATGCATTTCCAACATGTGAAGTTTTCAATTGAGCCACTTGTGAATCCCAGTCCGATTCCCATATATATACAAGATTGTAGCCAGCTGCCTTGATGTCCTCTAATCGTTTCATGGTTTGTCGATTAACTTCGCCAAATGTCATGCCCGATCTCCGACCCTGTTGATACTGAATATCATCTTTGTGATATTTCTTCAAATCGGCGTGAAACCAACTACCAAGAAATTCATATACGGTGTTTGTGTTCTTATCAAATCCATCTACATATATGTGTAACCCCGTATCTTTGAGTTTATAGTTTCGTTTACCATCCAAATCTATGACAAGCTTCGCCGACGTTGTGTGTACTATATAGTCCAACCATTGATTCTCTTTGATAGAGGCATTCTGCGATTTGGTCAGTGATTGTAGTATACCCACCGAGTCCTTGGGCATACACTCATTTCTCCATATGTTCACCGCCAATTGAGCTAATGTCAAATAACTGAATGGATCAAACTTGTTATCGGTAATCTTCAGAAAACAATCTCTGAAAGCGAAGACAGCTCGACGAAGAATCGTAACATCATCGTGACAATATCTCGCAAGCTCTTTTGGATGTTCAAAAATACAACATTTACTCTTTTTCTCAAACCACCAATGATATAACTTTGTATAAGCTTCGGGTTGTAAGATTTCTGGATTGTAATATTTGATATCGGGATAAAGACCCATGTAGTGTTCGTTCTCTTTTGTATTGAAAAGATGTGGATAATATCCCTTCGTGATTTCATGTTCAAAGCCGAACATTTCCGGAAGAGCATGTAATGGTCTTGACATAAACATATATGAGTCAATGAACCTCACGTTTCCAACTTTCATACATAGAATGTCGGCACCAGTATATAATATATCTTGTGGAGGCTTTCTTTGGACATTGATGATATGTTCTACTATTAATCGGAAATCGAAGCGACTCCCGCAATGGGCGACGAAGGTATGATTATCATGTTTTTTCAAATATACCCATTCCAGAAAGTCATCTATTGTTTTGTGAATGACAAACGAACCGTCGTGATATTGGCTCTCGCAATGATTAACAATCAATCTGCCGTTGTCATTCATTGTTTCAAAATCAAAACAAACAATGGTTTTATAGTCCAATATGGATTTCGGCTCAACCTTGGTCATGTAACACTTGTGCTCATGCAGATTACAAACGATCTTACAATTAGGACATGACTTGTATCCACATATATGTTTCTCTTTAGAATTAAAGATAACATTACATAATTTACATTTGTGTACATTAGCACAGGTCACCAATTCCTTATGAAGATCATAACATTCTTCATTCATAAACTTACGATTGCATATCTCACAATGATGCCATTGTTTATTGCCTGATGACAATCGTGTATCCTTGTTTGCAAAGATGCATTTCTGAGACTTGCATTGAGAACATGATGGTCTATAGGTCTTGCCTTTGAAGCAATCAATCCTTGTAATCGGTTCATAGTGATTGTCATGTAAGAGTATGTGATAACTATCATTATAACTTGAATAGTCATTGTGTTCGTTAAAGTACGGCGGGTAATACATGATTGGATCACCACCAAGTCTTTCAGTGATACCCCACACAAATATATTAGTTTCATAATGTTTTTCTAAAATAGAAAAGTCTTCTATATTGATTCCATTTTGATCCATTTTCGGAAACAATTTCAAACGCAGCTGATTAGATATTGTTGAAATATTGCCTCTATGATTGCTGGCATCTCTTTTGAGTTGCTTCCATTTGTTTTCATATTGATTCTTTTTTATAAGATTATCACTCAACATCTTATCTAATTTTCGTTTCCTATGTAAAAGTGATTTGATACCACAATTGTTGCGAGATTCAATCTTAATCACACATTGCTTCAATCGCAATTCAACACTATTCTTCGGAGCTGCCGTACATTTGCTACCTTTACCTTCTGGTGGTTTGGAAGAGTAATATTCAACTTCGATATCTTTGGCAACCTCGACCGACTTTTTGCTGCTATCTCCACCCTTCGGACTTTGCAGCATCTCTTCAAATTTCGTCATCACATCTTGGCGATCTGAACCTTTGACCCACTTGGATGTGGTCCCATCCTCGAACACAGCTCTCATCGAAATTTGTTGAGTTCCTTTTGATTTATCAGGTAACCAATAGTTTAAACTGCTACCATCGGGACCAGCTCTTTCAAGAAACGTTGTAAAGGGAACCTTAAGTTTTTCAACATCGGTACTGAATTTCTTGATATGTCTTTTAGAATCTCCGACGGTATACTTATTGATTTCATCAAGTCTATTTTGTTCTTTAGCAGGCTTTTTACCTATCTTGGTCCATTGTCGTCTTGTAACTTTCTCAACCTTCTCTTTTGATTTCCGATACTTCTTCTTGTAATCACGTATGGCTTTCGTCCGATCGTCACCACTTAAATTTTTACTTTGTAAGTCTTCCCAATCTGCAGCAGTGAGCTTATGGCGTGCCTCAGAATTTTGTTTTCTCAATTTAGGGGGCATCTTCCTATACTATATAAATTATATTTTTGTGGCATTACCGCGACTTTTTTTCATTTGTTTTTTCATTTGTTTTCTCATTTTTATACGTTTCTCAATATCATCAATGGCTTTTCGATAATTTGAAACACCGGTGTACTCTTCGGTAGGTCGTTGAAATACTGAGTCACCCGTTATTGTGCCAATGCTTGTTTGGTCTAAAGGTGCTACCATGATAGGAGCTATCCTACGAGGTGCTTTGGTCGGCAAAGCAGCATCTTTGACGGGCTGTTGATACACCGGTTGTCCTGATGGAGTACCATGGTCTAAGGCGGTTCTACTTTTTGCCTTCGGCTTTTTAACGACCGGACGACCACGCAAGCTTTTCAATTTATCTCCTTGTGTCATCTTACCCTTCTTTTTGATTCCGTGTTCTTGTCTATATTCTTGAGCACATTGCCTTAGTTTTGTAATCCAAGCCTCCTTGGTCATGTATATACTATACTAATATAAAATCACGCAAAATGTTTCCCGATCAGTAATATATATAATATAATTCAATATTGACAACATTTAACGTATTAGCGATTGTCTTAGGTCAGATCAAGAAATTTTATTTCTTAGGGTATCTTATAGTTACTTAATGCCAGTTAAAGGTCAGAAAATTACCGACCCAGATACACTTGAACGCCTACGATTGATGAGGGAGAAAGCTCTTGCCACTCGCCAAGCCAAAGCCAAACAAAAACAAGATGTCAAGATGGCCGAACAACTTAAGGAATCTCAAAAAGTTGCCGACGCACAAGAAACCATCAAGAAAGCTACGACGAAAGCACCTATACCGGAACCACAGGCAGAACCGGAATCAATATCGGAACCGAAGTGGAACATATCGTTGTCAAGAAACCAAAAGCCCCTAAGAAGAAACCGAAAAAGCAGGTTGTCATCGTTGAATCTGATAGCTCTCAATCGGAAGAAGAACCTGAAGTGATCGTTAGGAAGTCTACTAGACGAAAGCAAAGCCGAGTTGCATCTCAATCACCACCTCGTAAGAAAGACGCGGAAATGGACCCGGGTTATGATAAGGCTTACTCTAGTCTATTTCTATCGTTATAATATATGCAGTTTCAGAAACTCAAAGATAAATCATATGATATTCAAGTACCGAAGAATGGGGCCTTTAGCATACCGACACCCGATGATTTTATTCAATTGCACGGGGTTATCTTGGCGTGTGCGAAACGCGGGACCGGTAAAAGCTGTAGTCTCACACATCTATTAAGATTGATGAAACAAAACAATGCTTTAGACAGACTTATCTTAGTGTCACCAACATATCATAACAATATGCATTATTACAAAGACTTACCGCTTGATGAAGGTGATGTATTAGAGCCTACCGTCGATGTCCCCCAACAGATTGAAGGTATCCTTGATACCGAAGCTCAAGAGTATGATGAATATCAAGAGAAAATGGAAAGGTACAAGAAATTAATGAAGATGTTAAACAATCATAATATCAGTGTGTATGAGATTCCCGGTGAATTGTTGTTAGAGTTTGGTGATGAGAATGGTAATATACTTCCTCCACAACACAAGTATGGTGGCAAACGGCCAGTCATTGCTGCCTTCTTTGATGATACACAAGACACCGACATGATGAGACCATCGAGTAAGCTCAGCAATATGGTTATCAAACATAGACATCTTGGAAAGCTTAAGGACGGGGCCCTTGGGGTGACATTGTTGTTTGCAACTCAGAATTATACCTCAAGCTCAGGAGGCTTGCTAAAATCAATAAGAGGTAACCTAACACATATGTTAGTCTTCCGAAATAAGAATCAAAAAGAGATTGATAAAATAGGGGAGGAGGTCGGAGGGGAGATTCCAATCGAGGAATTCAACTCGGTATACAATCAGGCTATACAAGGGCCACATGATTTTCTGTTTATCGACCTTCATCGCAAACCAAATCATCCAAGTATGTTTCGCCGAAATTTCAATGAATGGATTGTTCCCGGCCAAGAAGACCAAAAAAATCCCGCCATATTTTAAGCTCTTCAATGTCAATTGTCGGGCGGTCCTTGAGCTCTAATTGATATTTCATAAAATATATTTTATCTTGAAGTTCTTTTGGTAAATCATAAAATGTCGTTGGCATCAGATACTATCTATTCCAATAATCTTTTCCATACGGGACGAAGATCTCGGCACCCTTCTTAACATTTTTTGTAAGCTTCACATTCCCAACAGAATTTATTTTGGCATTCTGAGAACAACCGGTTCGTTTGGCATCTCGTGCTGTACAACTATTGTATTTGCCGGCTACCGAGTTGGTTTTTTCAGCATCAAAGAATGTATTGGCATTCTTTTGCCAAATGTGAGTTCTATCATTCATCGGTGGCAACTGATCAGCATCAAGTTTGATCGTGCCCACGGTATATCGTCCTACCATAGTACCTTTTTTTAAATCAACTCTTGCAAATCCACCTTGACCTGAGTCGGCTATAGTACTGTCTTGTACATTGACTTGTCTATGAGCGTAACACATTGGTGACCATTTGCATGTCATGTTCTTACATCGTTGTCCATCCTTTTTGATAGCGATACATCGTTGACACGGTGTGCGTTTCATCTTATAGTATAGAACGTTAAATGTTTCCAATATTGAATTATATTATGTATATTAGTGTTTTGGATACATTTAACGCTATTTTAGAAATTGTCTTATTGCTGGTACAAAATGATTCCACTTTCTTGTATGTACATATTTATCAACAATTTTGTTACTTCCGGGGAGACGAAATCGAACACGCTTACCTTTTGTATCTCTCTCGATCGAGTATACATCTGTTCCGAAGTATGCATTTAATGCTTTACAAATAACACTTGGGTATATCTTTGAGCCCGTAAATCCTATCATAAAGAATTCTTTGAATTTCTCTATATCGATGTTCCAATATGGATTGTTTGGTAACTCTAAGGTATCAATCGCTCCATTTTGATAAAACAAACTCCATAGTATATGATCTTCGTTTTGATAGAACATTTTGAATTTTCGAACAAAGTTGATCAATTTTCTATTCCACAAATCCTTGACGAAATGCTCGGGTATGTTTTCTTCAAATTGATTTTGAAAATGATACTTGGCTATTTGAAGCTTATCGGTCATTGATGATTGATTCTTATATACCAATGGGTTCAGTTTTTCATGTATATCTACAATATCAGTATTTTCGATGTTTCCATATGCAAAATACGCCGTGGCATTGAACTCGTCCAATTTATTCCAAACGATTTCCTTTGATCCATTATACATCTCAAAATTGATATAACCACATTTTTCAAAAAAGTAACTATACACCGAGTCGTTCCTTGCTAAGATTTCTTCTTGATATATCAATGCTAATTTTCGATAGATTGGACAATCGGGTGCATTGTATGGCATCGTAAACCCTTTGGTTACGGAGGACTTTTCATACTTCTTATAGAATAGATGTAATTCATTGGTATGGTATTGTCTCACTCTCCCCAGGTTTTGGAAGAAGTTTCTCGGTTCTACGGTATTTGGGTCGAGAAAGGCAAACTGCTTGTGAAAATGCAATCGTTCATAATTAACACCGACGGTGATCGATACATTGCTAATGATTAATCGTTTTGTCGACCAAACGGTATCTACATCACAAGTCGTTTGTTTATCGTTGTCATCGCTCATAGCATGATAGCACATGATATCATCTTTTTCCAAGTTGGTCTCTTGTAAAATGATATCTTTGAATGTATCCATTCCATAACAATAGATGCCTTTTCCTTTTTTGAAGTCAGTTTTGTATGGATAGAAGAGAGTGATGTTGTATCCTTTGTTCAATTCATCGATGAGAGATTGCCTCCATACATCTTTGTTATCGTACTTGATGACCCTTTGTGATGGTGGATGAACTCATTACCAAGTGTTAGCACTCTTTCAGGTCGCAATAAGCCAAGCCATTCTATCATAGCTTTATGAGGAAAGGCATCCATTATGATTATCTTTTTGGCATTCCTCATCAATTGGAGAAACACTCGCCAGTTTTCCGGAAGATGTTTATGGTGTGTTGTGTCATTTATCAATACCTGTTTGAAAGTTTCTAATTCATCCAAAACGATGATATCAAATGCTTTTTCTTGGTCAGCAAATGGATCAATGACTTTATATTGACTTTCCATAGACATGGTTAATCGTTTCTCTTTGGTAATCTTCGGGTCTTTCGGTTTGAATGACTTGTAGTTTTTGAAACCCAAATGATTTAACCGAAATGTAACGTTGTTGGCATAGGATATTCTTGGACTATACCACATGATACTCGATTGTTTTTCATATTTATCAAGATAGTTGATAGTCGCTTTAGTCTTGCCAACCCCCATGTACGATGTAAGGTATATAATCGGTGATTGTTCCAATGCTTGATGAATGTCTTCGCAAGATAGATATCTTTCATCATTCATATACATGTTTGTTTCTACATTACAATTTTCAATAAAGTTCACACAATTTCGATCATATTCAAACAACTTTGGATAGAATCGTAAGAGTAAATTCTTGATAAAGTTATCGCCGGGATTGAAGGAATCCTTCGATCGATTCCAATAGTCTTCGTACCTTTCAAGTCGCTTTCTATCGTCATCCTTTTGAGATACCCATTTCAAAAATTGTTCCATTGATATATTACTATGATATGCCCAAAGCATTATCACCCATGTGATAGTATGATGCAATTCATGTTCTTGACCTCTCGGTTTGTTTGGCATCATCGATAGGATTTGTGGATACGATGTCGTGTACCAATCGAAATCTTTCGGGATTTCCAATTGAAAACCAACTATTGTACTTAAATCAATTGTAGAATGTTGTTTCTCCAAGTGTTCATTATCTTGAAATTCCCAATGCAATGTACTTGCATCGATACTATCTTCATCGAAATCTATCAATACACAATGCTTGGTTAAGAATGGACTACCTTCTATATATTGTTGAATTCTCAATTCATTAGATTTACTTTGATTGATACATTTGAAGTTTCTATTTGATGTGTAAATAGAATTATCGATGTGTTTGACATCTGATGTCCATGTTCTAAACGGTGCCATATCATTCAAATTCTTGAAGTAGTAATTTGATAAGGTAATATGATATGACCAATTTGGTACTCCTTTTTTCGGTAAAGTTGAGCCGCTAATTTGCATATTGGCATTTGGGAATTTATCAAGAATAGTTGTTTTCAATACGTTTAGATTTATTTCTTCCTTCCCATCAATATCAAAGAACACTTTTCGTTTCACATGAGATTGTATAACTTCATAAATACCATGATTACTTTGTATCAATTTCAACAATTCTTGATGATTTACTTTTGTCCAAAGAGATGATTGATGATTTGGATTTTCAGCTTTTATTAGAATTTCTTCATTCTCTATGGTAGACAAGACATAATTTTGAGCACCATACAGTTTGGAAATATTCTTGATCCATTTGAGACCGAGATAATTAACAATAGCATGCTTACTCTTATCAATGTTTGCGAAATCCATATATACTTATATATACATAATATTCTTTAAATATGTTTATAAGAATAAGCGATGAATGTTGCCAAAACACTAATATATATAATATAATTCAATTCTGGCAACAAATAGCGTTTTTTAACATTGCTCGACGACATCGTTGATATTCCCTCATTTTTTCTCGATGCAATTCTTTGTGATTTTCGTACCATGTTTTTTGATGCTTACGGTTCAAAGCCTTCGTTTTTTCAACATGAGTCTCTCTATACTTCCTTTGAGCTTTTAATTGAGCTTCAGTCAAAGCCATATTAATATATATACTTATATTTATTTCTTAAATGAAAACAAAGAAATAATTGGTAAAAGTTCTTTTTAATTTTCTCTATCTCTATTCCCAGGGAAATACTTAGCGAAAAACAGTTTTCAATTTACGATTATGATGACACTACAGTACTAGTACGAAGTACGCACGCACGAAGACGGTAACGTGGCGGTCACCAGATCAAGTGTCCAAAAGCGTCAGACTAAGCGTCAGACTAAGCGTCAGACTAAGCGTCCATGTATGTGATGACGTTTGCGATTGGCGGCGTTATCTTATCATCGTATCTTATCATCGTATCTTTGTCTTATAGCCGCCAACAGGCTATTTTCATCACTTTTCACAAAAGTTTCCGCCGCCAGCCACCGTCAGCACAGCTTTCGCACAGCTCGCTTGCTTTCTTCAACCTTCTTAAAGGTAAAAATATGGACGAATCTTCTCCTGTCCTTGTTGTAACTTCGCGTAAACCTAACAGTGCAGGGGCAATATGGGATCCGTTGCGTCAACTGCCAACGTTTGCGAATCGTTCGAAAAAAGCCAGAGTTGGAAACGCTCGCTGTGTTGCTTTAAAGTTCGAAAACAATACGTATGTACGCTGTGACGGAAAGTGTGCCTACGGTGGTGTCTTTTGTTTCGTGGATTCGCACCGTGTTGATACTTGCGAGAAGGTTCTATCGATAGAAGGGGCTCCCGCGTTATTTGTCAAACAGTGCGAGCGGCTTCAGAACTCGGATGACCTCACAGTTTATACTTCTATTGTTGATACGTTGCACAAAAAAGTTGTTGTTCCTTGTTTTGCCGCCGTTCGTGCAGCGGATCAAGAAGAGGCTTTTACAAACCTTGCACACGACAGCGAATTTTCTTCTTTGAGTAATACCTGTTCTTCTTTTATTGAAAGTATGGAAGAAACCAGTTCTTCTTTTTTTTCCAAACAAACAGACAATACAGCACAGTTATCGCTCACTATGGCAAGACTGACCGTGAATTCGCCCGGTGCTTCTCCTGCGAACACCAAACTTCGCCAGCCGAAACGCATCAAAGGAGCACCACCAGCAGTCAGTACAAGTTCTGTTCCGATAGTTTCAGTTCCAGAACCCCCAGTTCTTTCTGACTCTGACTCTGAAAAGTCTAAGGGCTCTTGCGGTTACTGTTGCTGGCAAGAGGACTGTGAAAAATACCTGAAAGTTCTGAGTCAGTTGGAGGATACCGGATTGACTGAAGAACAGCGTGAAATAATAGACAACGAGTTGGGTTTTTATGACCTGAAATACCCTGACGGGCTCCCTGAAAAGGAAACTGAAAAGGACAGTGAACTGACTGCACGCATCGAAGAACTGACCCGTGAAAACTCTGAGCTGAAAGTTTCCCTTTCTGAGAACGAAGCTGAACTTGTCCTCGCTGAGACTGACCTTTCTGAAAAAAAGGAACATATTGACCAGTTGACTGCTGCAAACCTTGAAAACTGTACACTGACTAACCAACTGAACCAGGAAATAGCTGCTTTGAAAAGAGCACCGGCCACCAAGATCCGGGTTCTGAAGTCCCCTGACAGAACTTCGGATGACAAAGACCAACGGATTGCTGAGCTTGAAGCTGAAGTTGAAACTTTGCAGGAAAAAATACACCCAAACGCCCGAAAGTTGTTTACTGAAATAGCAGACTTGAAAGAACAGTTGGCAGCAGCAACAGCTGAACAGACCCCTCAGGAAAAGACCATAGCTATGGCTAACAAAAGAAGGGTAGAACTGGCAGCAGAAGCAGAAGAAAAGAAAAAAAAGAAAGCAGCAGCAGCAGCAGCAGCAGCAGAAAAGAAAAAAAAGAAAGCAGATCCGAAGCCGGATGAGTCAAAGGAGTTACCCAAGAGTTGGTGGGACCATCACTATAGGGAGTTTCCTGAGGAAAAGCCTGAGGACTGGGTGTTTGACTCAGAGAAATCCGGGTGAGTGACTGTATTCTGTTTGTTGTTTGTTTGCAGGTTTTCAAGACTCCTAACTTACTTCAACTTTCTTCAGGTAGTTATGCCTGTGACTACACGTGCTATGTCTGCAGCAGCCCGTTCTATGTCTGCAACAGCCGAAGCTCCAGAACCTCGTATCTCCGTGGCAGCAGCAGAAGCAGCAGTAGAAGCAGCACCTTTGCCTGAAAAGAGGCCTTTAGTTTACAAGTGGTCTTTTAGATATGGTATAGGCTTTGTGTCTGAGGAATATAAAAAGAAAGACTGATTGATAAAGATAAGTATGTACTCTTTTAATAATGGAATAATAGTATTGTGTATGTATATTGTTCTTTTGTGCAGATATGGCTCCCAAGCAATCCACTCTTGCTGGTGCTGGTGCCAGTGGTACTGCTGCAGCTGCCGAAGGCCTGGTCAGTCCCCGTGCCACTGATGGGGGGAAACTCCTTTATGCTGTCCGTGGTGGCCCTCATCAAGGTGTATATGACCGTTGGCATATGGCACTGGATGCTGGTTTTAAGTACAAACAGGGAGTCGGGAATGGTGCTTCCTTTTCTAAGTCTGAAAGGGAGATTGCTGAAAAATGGGCTTCGGACCTTTCCAAGATGCAACCAGAGGCCAAGGCTGCCCAGTTGCAGAAGATTATCAAGGACCAGCATATTCTTATTAGATTGTTGGTTGTTGTAATCATTTTCACTGTGGTTTTCTTCATTGTGCATTTCTTCGTGGAATGTATTGGTCACTGGTATGGCTGTTCTGAGAAAATCATGAAGACCCACCCCGTGTGCCTTGGAAATATGAAGGTGGATTTGTTCATGTCTGAAAATGCTGCTGCATTACAGACCCTTGTTTTCACCGAAATGCTTGCTGTTATGGCAGCATTCTTTGTTTGGCTTGTAGGTTGCATTGCTTAGAAACAATGTACTTATTACTTATCATTTTGGTAATTATGTAATAACAGGATAAAGGCAAGAGGCCTATGAGTGAATTGGACGATGCTGATGCTGCACCTGCACCTAAGGTAATGTATTACTGTTATAATTATCATTCTTCTTGTAAACTATTCTTATTAAACACTTGTGCATTTTCAGGCACCCTGCTGCAATATGTGTGATGTATTTGAAGGGATATTCCCATGTCCAATTTCTTCATGTCAGAAGATGAGATGTATTTTCTGCATATCCACAGATTGCTGTATAGATTGTATAATAGCATATTCAGGCAGAATAGATATAGATGCAGAATTGATTTCTATAGAAAGTGAACGTAGCATAGAAAGGGAGTATGACTTGGAGGACCGTGCATATCAGGCCCTTTACTGTGGGTATACTACCCCAGAGGAGGATTATTATGTAAATATTCCTAATGAATATTATTGGTCTGATTGATATTACAGGTGTCTCGTTCAGTTGCCAAGAAGCAGGAGAGGCTCGCAGAGAAGGGTAAGAAGCTTTTAGCATTGAAACACTCTCCCATGAAGCTTCGTTCTGATCTCAGGAAATTGACAGTGGGTCTTCTCCCTAACCAAGTTAAACCTGTTACCAATAGGGGTTTATTGGCAAAAGCTTGTACTGTGAGGAATCTGGCAGAATATAAGAACAAGCCAGCTTTTGAAGTTCCTGTTTCTGAAATAGCCTGGAGGGAAGAGTTATTAGCCAAGGGGGAAATTGAAGGTTCCACTAGCAAGTAAACAATACTCTTACTTTTCTATTGTAATGTTATTTACAGACTCTGAGGAAACTGCCAAGAAGCAGAAGAGGTTCGAGGACAATGCTGGTGAGGAATATGCTTACTTGAAAACACAAGGCTGTAACATGTTTTTGAATGATAAAGATTCTCGAGAACGTGTAGGAAAACGTAAGGCCATATTTGTCAATAACAACCTTCGTGATGTCAGAGGTTCTGTAGCCAGAAAGAAATTATCACAAAAATATCGTGAGAAATGTATTAGGGAACATCTTGAGAAGGAAGGTTCCACTAGCAAGTAACAAATACTTACTGTTTTATTATTGTAAATGTATTTTGCAGGTGATCCTGCTGAGGATCCTGCTGAAGATCCTGATGATGGTGATGATGATGATGGTGATGGTGATGGTGCTGGTGATGGTGATGGTGGTTCTGATGATTCTGATGATGATTCCTCGGAATCAGATGAGCAGGTAATTGTTCAGCCTTCTTATATTATCAGCATTTGTATTAGAATTATTCTTAGATTAGTTTGTGGTGTGTTCAATACAGGATTTCTCAATATTTATTCCTCAAGTTGAAAGGGAATGGGAAATCATGAATACAGCCTTGTTTGCTCATACTGATGATAGGAATATTGCATATAATAGCTTGCTTTATTATCCTGGATATCCTCATGTTCAGCTGATTGATGATTACAGTATTGGGAAACCATTGGCATTATCACATGGTACCTTTCGTATTGTGTGTAAAGACGAAGTGAAATACGATGCAGATGGTCTTTCCCTCTGTTGTATGCTTTGTAGGAGAAAGCAAGTTGACCCAGAATGGGTTTATTGACATTGCAGGTTGAACCTTACATTGAAACAGATGCAATGTGCAATATTTGCCGTAGGATAATGATCAAAGTGGCTGGATGTCACATTCCCAGTTGTAATAATTTTCTGTATGTTGAAATCTGCAGTAGATGTGGGAAAAGGGTGTGCAAGTCCCATTTGGGTAGGCTCTCTGTAGGGATGGTACCTACTTGTTTTACTTGTATGAGTAAAATGGGAATTTGCTAGATATGTACTGTGCCTTGTAACAGGCGGAAGTTGAGGAGAATGTGGACATACCAATTGTATACTGTTACAATTGTGAAAGAGAGACATTTGTTCAAAATTGTCGTCAGTGTAGACAATTAGTTTGTAGGCAATGTGTCTCCCGGATTTATGCTGATGATACACCATTGTGCATTCCTTGTTTTTGTAACATGTTCGGGGGTATCTGGTAACTGGAATAAATTCTCATGTAGAATAAACAATAATTAAATAATATTTGGTGATATTGAATGCTTTCAGGATTGGTTTTTGCAGGAATTTTATCAGTATTTACCGGAAGAAGAAAATGAACAGTGTTGTTTATGTTATCGTATGTGCAATAGAATTTGTTGTGAATGTGAACAATATGTGTGTGGGAAGCATCGGTACTATTTGGAAATTCAAAATCCAAACCCCACTCATCCAGAACCCACATGTCTTAGATGTGTTAAGGATTTATGTCGATTAGATTACAATCATTAAATAATATTTTTGTGATATTGAATGCTTTCAGGTTTGTGGTCTGATTGTGCAGGAGTCTTATCGGTATTTACCAGAAGAAGAAAATGAGCAGTGTTGTTTATGTTATCGTATGTGCAATAGAATTTGTTATGAATGTAAAAAATATGTGTGTCGGAAGCATCGATACTATTTGGAAGTTAGAAATCCAAACCCCCGTCATGAAGAACCATATTGTCTTACCTGTGTCAAGTATTATTGTCGATTAGATTACAGTTATTAGATAATATTTTTGATCAATTTCAATTCCAATAAAGTTTCGATTATTAGCTTTGCATACTTTACCAGTTGTTCCGATGCCCATGAATGGGTCCAGTATATTATCATTTTCATTTGAATAAGTTTTAACAATCCATTCTAATATATCATAAGGTTTGGCAGTTGGGTGTTTACTTTTGTAATTACCATTAGCAATACTTATTACAGATTTCGGGAACCGTTTCCCATTAGATATAGTATCGATTCTTGGACTGTTACCAGTATACAATTCAGTGCGTCGACCAGGTTGTCTTGTGTAAGGAATTCCGTCAATCATTTGTGGATTATAGGTCGGTAATTTATCATAGAATATGTATAACATTTCGTGCGATCGGAGTGGTTGATGATTACAATTATGATAGAATCCAGAACTCATTGATTTCTGCCATACAATATCATATTTGAACATTCTTTCATTACTGGATATTAACTTATGTCCGAACCGAGTTGTACAAAAAAATACATATGCAGTTCGAGGTTTACCGATACGTTTCAGTTCTTTCCATAACCGATCTAAATCAATAATCTGATTATCAAATTTGCATGCTGTTTGATTATATGGTAAATCTAATATAACTAAATCTATTAAATTATTATCAATGTTCGGTAAAATATCAAAACAATCAGCGTTGAATACTTGGGTTTCCATAAGATATCGGAAGAGAAAAACGGTAAATGTATCCCAAACACTAATATATATAATATAATTCAATATGGGCAACAATTGCCGTATAGGCTTATAAATCACGCGGAATGTATCCAAAACAGTAATATGTTATATAATATATGATATGGGCAACATTTAACGTTCTACTGATCGATCACGCGGAATGTATCCAAAACAGTAATATATATACTATAATTCAATAATGGCAACATTTACCGTTCTACTGATTGATTGTAATGTCGGCTTATGCAGATCTGCCATAGATAACCGTAGGTGCTCACTACATGGGAAGCGTTCCGAAATACTGGGAAATCCTGGCAAAATACAGAAGGTACTTAAGGAATACAGTTGTATTTAATAAGGATGGTCCCCCTCTACACGCTTCCCATGTAGTGCTTTGTGCGTTTGCGGGGTCGTGGCCGCAAACACGGGTCGCGCTTGTGACGGAAAAAGATTCGTACATTTCGGCAGAAAGGTGACTTTAGTTAGCTGAGCTTGGGGTTTGTTCGTTTATACATTTATTGGTTATACCTTCCTTGTGCTTTCATTGTGCCTTGGTCCTGCCTTCGTTTTGACTAAGGATTAATTATGTGCACTCGCAGGTTAAACCGGCACAGAGAAGACTGTATGTGGGCCTTGAAAACGCATTCGACGGGTGGGACACCGATGCGGAGTACTCCGAAGAGTACGACCATAGCGATCGCAGGCGGGAGCCGGAAAGCGAATTCGATGCCCCGGATACCTTCAACACGAAGGTTTTCCGGGCCATGGATCGTTTTTTTCGTGCAAATCACGGGGTGTCCCTGTACGACCCTGACAACACCCGACTATACAACCTCGCCGCGGACTGGGAGTCCATGTACAAGAAGGCCGCCTATTCATGTGGCGTGGTCATGGCGCAACCTAAGGACTGTAGTGTGGCTCTGGGAGCTACGGTTCGCATGTGCCGGGTAATCCAATGGATTGCCGGTCCTGTGGAACCAAAATGTAATCTCTTTCTCCTTTTGTGCTCAGCCCGTTTATTGCTTGTCTATTACCTTTTTGTTCACCGTCTCGTGCGTTAAGGACACTTATCTGCCTTCAATGTGCCCTCAATGTGCCGTCCTTGTACGTTTATTATGCCTTCATTTTGCCTTTATTATTATGGCTTCATTTGCCTTGCCCGCCGGTTGCTTTTGTATGGACTTGCTTTTGCTGTATGACATTCTACATATTCATATTCTGCCACTGATTAAGATAGGTGTGTGAGCCCGTTCGATAGGCATGGATGGCCATCTATTTCATCTATGCCAAGATATCGAGCGCATGGTGCTTCGTGGCCATAAAGATAAACGGACGGGCAAGGCGCGAAAAGGTGTTTTGGTGGGTATGGACATGGATTCACCAGCACGCAGCAAGGTCCTTGAGTTCATGTCCCACACGGCGTATAATGCGTGTTTTCAATGTTCTTTCATCGGGCAACGGATGGTAGGCGTGACAAGGTTTCCTGGATATTGCCGTCCTTCCGCGCAAACTACCGAGGCTGAACGCACGGTGGGCTTCCTTGAGCCTTCATACTGCCTTCCTTCTGCAGCCTCATTAAGCCTTCCTTCTATATGTACTACTTCGTTCAGCCTTCATCATGCCTTTGCTCAGCCTTCATTGTGCCGTCCTTCTATAGGCAAAGCCTTCGTTCAGCCTTCATTGTGCCTTCCTTCAGCCTTCATTGTGCTTTCCTTGTGCAGGCAAAGCCTTCGTTTAGCCTTTGTTCTGGCTTCGTTCAGCCTCCATTGTGCCTTCCTTCTACAGGCAAAGCCTTCGTTCAGCCTTCATTGTGCATTCCTTTAACAGACAGTGCCTTCGTCCGGCCTTCATTATGCCTTGCTTCAGCCTTCATTGCGCCTTCGTTTACTTTTCATTGAGCCTTCCTTCGACAAGCAAAGACTTCGTTCAACCTTCATTGTGCCTTCCTTCAGCCTTCATTGTGGCTTCCTTCTACAGGCAAAGCCTTCGTTCAGCCTTCATTGTGCTTTCCTTGTGCAGGCAAAGCCTTCGTTTAGCCTTTGTTCTGGCTTCGTTCAGCCTACCTCCATTGTGGCTTCCTTCTACAGGCAAAGCCTTCGTTCAGCCTTCATTGTGCATTCCTTTAACAGACAGTGCCTTCGTCCGGCCTTCATTATGCCTTGCTTCAGCCTTCATTGCGCCTTCGTTTACTCTTCATTGAGCCTTCCTTCGACAAGCAAAGACTTCGTTCAACCTTCATTGTGCCTTCCTTCAGCCTTCATTGTGGCTTCCTTCTACAGTCAAAGCCTTCGTTTAGCCTGTGTTGTGGCTTCGTTCAGCCTTCATTGTGCCTTTCTTCTACAGGCAAAGCCTTCGTTCAGCCTTCATTGTGCCTTTCTTTTACAGGCAAAGCCTTCGTTCAGCCTTCATTGTGCCTTCCTTTTACAGTTAAAGCCTTCGTTTAGCCTGTGTTGTGGCTTCTTTCAGCCTTCATTGTGCCTTCCTTCCAGAGGCAAAGCCTTCGTCCAATCTTCATTGTGCCTTCCTTCCATAGGCAAAGACTTTATCCAGCCTTCATTGTGCATTCCTTTCACAGGCGGTGTCTTCATTTTGCCTTACTATAGCCTTTGTTGTGCCTTCGTTCAGCCTTCTTTGTGGCTTCGTTCGACGGGCAAAGACTTCGTACAGCTTTCATAATGCCTTCTTTTATAGGCAGTGCCTTCGTTCATCCTCCATTGTGCCTTCCTTCGGCCTTCAACGAGTTTTCCTTGTGCAAGCCTTCGTTTAGCTTTCATTTTGCCTTCCTTCAGCAGGCAAAGCCTTTGTTTAGCCTTTATGTGGCTTCGTTCAGCCTACATTATGCCTTTCTTTTACAGGCAAAGCCTTCCTTCAGCCTTTATTGTGGCCTCATTCAGCCTTTCTAGCACCGGCAAAGCCTTCCTTCAGCCTTAATTGTGCCTTCGTTTAGCCGTCATTGTGCCTTCGTTCAACATGCAAATAAACACTTTGTTCAGCCTTCATTACGCCTTCCTTCCGCAGGCAGTGCCTTCGCTCAGCCTTCGTTGTGCCTTTGTTTTGCAGGAACAGAAAGCCTGGTGGAACGACAGAAATAAACGTCTCGTTGCAGCAAACAGGCGGGATGAAGTCAAGGTCGCAGCAGAGGAACACTACTTCTACCGTGGTGTCAGTCTCCCGGATCTCAAAGCCTTGGATGCTAAGTGTTGGACAAATGCGGAGCTTCGCCAACTTGCAAACGATGACACCATTCCGAATGGAGACCGTCACTTCTACCGTGCCAGTCCACTGCTGCAAGTGGCGCCTTGGTTCGATGCAATTAAGTGTGTCAACTTGCCTTTGGCACATTGCCTTCTTCACGGTCCTTGCGAAAGCCTGCTTGCTGTCTTGTTTCAAAAGTACACTAGGGATTGTCCAGAGTATGTAGTCCCAAGTAACAAGCGAGCGGAGCTGGACGACAAGGTGGAGGGAATCATAACGGTGCACGATGTATCTCGGCCTCCAAAACGAGTGTCTGCCAATCGAAGCTTTTGGACATACGACGACACCGCATGGTTCTTTTGCGTTTATCTGCCATTAATTGGGCTCCAGGTATGTTGCGACCTTCGTCTTGCCTTTATTGCATGCAGTGCCTTCATACTGCCTTCCTGTTCTGGGTTCCGGGTTCAGCCTTTATATAGCCTTCGTTCACTTTCTTTTACAGGCACTGCCTTCCTTCTACCGTTGTTTATCTTTCCTGCTCTAGACAGTGCCTTCCTTCAGCCTTCATGATGCATTCGTTCAGTCTTCATATTGCCTTTGTTCGGCCTTCCCGGTCCAGGCAGTGCCTTCCTTCATCCTTCATTGTGTTTTCGTTCAGCCTTCATTTAGTCTTCGTTCAACCTTCATAGTGCCTTCGTTAAGCCTTCATTTAGTCTTCGTTCAACCTTCATAGTGCCTTCGTTCAGCCTTCCCGGTCCATGCAGTGTCTCCTTCATCCCTCATTGTGTCTTCGTTCGGCCTTCATATTGCCTTTGTTCAGCCTTCCCGTTCCAGGCAGTGCCTTCCTTCATCCTTCATAGTGTCTTCGTTCAGCCTTCATTTAGTCTTCGTTCAACCTTCATAGTGCCTTCGTTCAACCTTCCCGGTCCAGGCAGTGCCTTCCTTCATCCCTCATTGTGTCTTCTTTCAACCTTCATATTGCCTTTGTTCAGCCTTCCCGGTCCAGGCAGTGCCTTCCTTCATCCCTCATTAAGTCTTCGTTCGGCCTTCATATTGCCTTCTGTTTAGCCTTCCCCGTCCAGGCAGTGCCTTCCTTCATCCTTCATTATGTCTTCGTTAAGCCTTCATATTGCCTTTGTTCAGCCTTTATAGTGCCTTCGTTTAGCCTTCCCGGTCCAGGCAGTGCCTTCCTTCATCCTTCAGTGTGTCTTCGTTTAGCCTTTATATTGCCTTCGTTCAGCCTTTATATTGCCTGTTCAGCCTTCTCTCTCTCATATTGCCTTCCTTCAGCCTTTCCTGGTCCGTGCAAAGGCTCTTTTGCCTTTGTTTAGCTCCCCCCCTGTTTCAGGCAGTGCATTCCTGCAACAGGCTTCCTTCTATCTGCAGGCAGCCTTAGATCCATGTGTGGTTGGCTTTTTTGAATTGCTACAGGACTATGTGGAGGCACAGTACATGAAGGACTGCATCCACTGTTTGTACAATATGGTGATGCATGGGTGGTTCTTATGCCATCCTGGCGTATCCGATTCAAGGATAGTAGCCAACGAGCCCAAGATTCAGCTAGGAAGCTTGGAGAGTTCTTGGAAGAAAACCGCCATTTCTCGGAACTTACCTCAAATCTGCACTATGTTGTATGCCATCTTTTCCAATCAGAGACGAAGGCAGGACCAGTCGCAAGGCGGCGTGATCTGTATTTGGAACGTAAGATTGGCACCCTTAAGCATGGTGTTGTGTGTCGTGTGAGTGAAGAGCCCGAGAAACTACAAGAACGGAATGAGGCGGTTGTTCACGGAATCTGTGCAATGGAGCACCTATGTAAAGAACATGGCGTAGCACTCCCTGCAGGTATGCCTTTGTTCAGCCTTTACTGTGCCTTTCTTCTATATGCAGTGCTCTCGTTCAACCTTCATTCTGCAATCCTTTTGCATGCAGTGCCTTCTTTCAGCTTGAATGCTGCTTTTGTCCAGCCTACCTTTGCATACAGTGCCTTTTGTTTAGGCAGTGTCTTTGTTCAGCCTTAATTTCGCCTTCCTTCTACAGCCCGTTCCTTTATTCAGCCTTCGTTTAGCCTTTCTGGTGTAGGCAGTGTCTTTATTAACCTAACCAGGCAGTGCCTTTGTTTAGCCTTTGTTTAGCCTTCATTTATCCTTCCTTCAGCCCTCGTTCAAGCCTTCATTTCGTCTTCCTATCGAAGGCAGTAGCGCCTTATGTTCAGCCTTCATGCTACCTTTCTTCAGCCTGTGCCCTCTTTCCGTGTACGCTCTCACTTTTAGTCCGGATTGATGCAGGCAACTTGCAATACATGAAGGACGAGGGCATGCCCGAAAGTTCACTACGCGCTTTACAATACCTTGTGCCGTTGAGTGATTTTCAAGAAGAAATGGACATAGTTGGGAAAATCGCCATAGATCAAATTCTACCCAACAACGTAGATGTGGACGACTGCGAGTTCAAGGTCTATCAACGCTTAGCAATTGGTCCTAAAAATGAAATCGTGGCTTCTTCCAACAAGTTGCTACAAGTGAAGCAATCTTCCTATGTCGTTTGCCGCGACCTAGTGACTTATGGACAAGTAGCCATGATTGTGCAAGTCAGAAAACGACAAGATCATTCATTTACTCGTGGATACGTCCTACTGTGGCAGTTGGACCTTGCAATGAAGGAATGGCATGATGTAATTGCAATTTGCACTTACCCACAAGTACCAAAATTGGTGGCCATTGCCTGTGAACGTGTGCTTGGTAGATGTGCTGTGCTGGAAAACGGAGCGGAGTTAAGAATGTGCCTGATCCCACGTTGCATTAGCAATGACCTCAGGTTATGACAGATGAAATCTGTACAATATGTAATGACAATATATAACATGACAACAATATATAATGCGCCTCACCCCGTCTGAGAATTCCGTCAGCCCACAGCGTCGTCGTCCACTGCATCTCTCCGAACACGCACACGCACTGCGCCAAGCCAGGGCTCGCTTTCCCACCGATACCGATCCCACAAGTCTGCCTCATTAGAGTCTTCGTCACAAATAAATAACCATTGCAGAGAATAAACTGCACACCTGCCAGGATCTGTTCCCGTGTGACCCGGACCGCACCCTTACCCGGAGTGCCTGGTACATACCATTCCACCCCCTTCCGTCCCCGAGTGTTAACCAGAAGAGTCCCCTCCTGCAGAACTTCCGTCACCACGTACTTAGCCGCCCTCAAAGCCTGCGAGTGTGTCAGCCTCACATACATACATCTCTTTAACGTCAAAGCCTGCGGCCATCACACTGTCCTCCGCGCCCAGTTCAGCATTGAACTTTCTCAACCGGTCCCCGATCTCCTGCTGTGTGGTTGCAACGCTAAAGTGTCCCGGAATTTCCGAAAGAAGAAGACAAAGGCACCGACTAATCCTGTTCTGCAGAAGCCTGTCGGGCGCCGCGAATCCCGGGACCACCGGCCTCCGTTTTCCCCACAACGAAACATCCTTGTGCTTCAGCATTAGATACAGGTTGCCAAAATTACCAGACAGGTCTAAAGCCGCCACCGGTGTCAGCGCCGCCGCCCGGTACTTCAGTTGCATTCCTTCCACCACCGCCGCCAGTTGTTTCTCCGTCTGTTCCCCCATCAGTCACATAAAAACCGATGAACCAAAAAGCGATAGGTCCACTGCCCGCTTCACCAGCGCATTCCCCTCTGCGCACTTCCCGACAACCCCCTCCAAAACATCCATTATAAGATACAACCGGCCCTGCATCTTATGGAGCTGAAGCTGTCGGCGACCGCCATGCTAGAGTTTGCGGACGTCGAACACCCCGCCCTCACGGTGCGCCTTCGCCGCCAAAGTAATTGTCTTCTCGACCTCCAACATCAGTGCCTCTTCTGGTTTCATCACCCCAAATTTAACCAGAATAAGTTCCAGTTTTTGTTTCGCCAGCTGAGTCTTGAACTGTTTGTTGATCTGTGAAGCACTGACCTTGCTCACCCTTGCATTGCTAACAGGTAAAGGGACCGCAACTGCCCCCAACAATATACCGGCAGATCCCGTGCGCTAGCTACCACCCTGGGACTTCTGAAACGGTGGGGGGCTCGTGGCGCCACTCGCTGTCAGTGTTGACGCCGTCTTCCTCACCGCCGCTGCTCCTGCACCCCGCTTCTGATGCTGGTTCCGCCTACGCTTCTTCGTGTCCTCAGAGGTCGTGTCCCCCTGTGAGTTGGCATCCGACTCCGACGAGGAGTCCGAGCTGGAGTACTTCGATTTCTTCGACTTCTTTTTCTTCGACTTCTTTTTACTCCTGCGTTCTGGTGAGGCAGTATCCTCACCCTCGTCAAAGTGCACCGCCTTGCTGCCTTTCCGTGCTCCCGGTGTGTCAAAAAGGGCACCGTTAACCAGGACATCCGACTGACTATCCCCTCTTACTGCTGACAGTTTTTTCTCGAATTCAGCTGCCCGTTTAGCCTCCACCGTCTCCGCGCGTGCTGCCAGAAGCTCTTGGTATAAATCCTTGCGAGCTTTCTGTTCAGCCGCCACTTGGGCTTCTAGAGCCGTAGACTTCTTCTTTTCCTCATCGTGACGCTCCCGCCAGACTGATTGAAACGGCGCATTAGTAACTGGGTTAATACGAGGCGGAATAAAGGGTTGCTATTCGATCGGAATAGGTGTAATTTGTCCAAAAGGTGGTTGAAGGCCTGCTATCGGGGTCGCAAGACTATACGCCTGGAAATTGGCCGGTGCATACCGTCCAGCGGCGTAGGCCGGCACTGCAGTCGCCATTGGAGGCAGGTGTTCCTGCTGTTGAAAAGCTGCCGGTGGTTGTTGCACGTTCCTTGCCTGAAGCACATTTGGCGGCGCTCCTGGAACTTGCTGTGAGGCTGGTTGTTGTTGTTGGTTCTCCATCGTAGAATGAAGACAAGTAAGAATTAAAAGAGAATCTGTTTGTTTTTTTTTGTTTTCAATCTGTAAAACTCATACAACGTATTGTATCAAGATTGGTACCTCTGTTGAGCCCCTGAATCTTCGGATAAGCTGTGCTGTGGGAGATCTCACTGAAATAAGTCCCTAAGAGTCGCAGTAACGTGTAGTTTATTTTCCAAGAAAACTAATAAGTGTAGTTAACGGTAGAAAAATAACTTCTTCGCGTTTAATAAGATATATGTCCAGAGGTAGAATAACAAATAGGTTAATAACCAGATACGAAGTGACACTGCAACCAGATGATAAATAACACTGAAACACAGATAAGTAAATACACTTTTTCTCAATTGCTACACAATGATGCTTGCATATAACGATAATAAATAAGTTTCTATATACCAGAGTCTACTACAAACGCTCATCCGAAATAGCGGTACATTCAGAGGCAACGGAGCTCGATTTTGGCGAACGGTTCATAAGGGCTATTCCATTAATTGTCGCAAGGGGGGGGGTTAGGATTTTCGTTTTTGTCCGGGTCGTGGGGTGGGTCGAGAGATGCCGCCGTTTCACCGGGAGAGGTGTTTTTGTCCGTTGGGGGAGGGGGTCAAGTGCTGTCCCACCTCCCTTGCGACAATAAATGGAACAGCCCTAATCGCGGAAAACCGCAGATCGCAAATCTCAGTCGTTCGATTTTCCCGATTTTCCCGTTCTGGTTTTTCTTCCGAGCGTGAGCGTGCATTGTGGTTTGCAAAACTTACGGGAGGAGTCTTACTGCCTGTTTGACCGTGTATATTGCATTGAAAACCATCATACCAAGCATGCGCATGCACAGAATAATGATCCTAATACTGTTAGTACCAAGTAGGTACCAACAATCTGAGGATCTGCTCGCGCGTTATTCACATTTTCAGAAATCCCTCGAGGGAGCAACTTCCGCCCTATGCGGGAGTATGTGTTTTTACTCAAAAGCGGATTCGCCACCAAATTCGCCTCCGTAACTTTCGCCTCGCTACGCGCGTTAATGAATTAGGTACAGTTTTGGAATGCTGAGACTCTTGCGCATCGGTTGCCATCATTGACGAGAGGAGTGATATATATATATATAAGGGATATATATCGCTGAAACACAGGAAACACAGGCAGGTGGTGATCCGGTCGGTCTAAAAACTGCATAAGATAAAATACTTAGGTGTTTTATCGAGTGCGGTGCGGAACGGTCGGAGCGGTGGCAGATGACAAAATGACAGGCACTCAGCGACTCAGGGCGAGGGGTGAAACAAGGAGAAGCAGGCCCCCATACAGTGGGGGGGAAATCGGCTTACTTCCCCGTGAATCATCCGATATACCCCACGAGCGAGCGGGGTATAGCGGATGCTCGATTGAGCGTCCCGAGGGTTGAGCGAGTCAAATCACACGCCATTCTAAGATTTTCCTCAGTTCTTGTTACCAGACAACAACTGAGCAGCAAGGACCCGCCAGTATGCTTCCTTAGACGCATACTAGTAGGTCTGGAAAGGCCCGTAAGCAAAGATGAAATTTTGCGGCCAGGAAAAATCATACAGTGCATCAAAAATCAGCCCAAACCCTGAATTTCCGATGACGCGGCTCCGTTGCCTGACCTGAGGACAATGACTCGTGAGCATGGCGAATCACCACCTCCCGAAGCGGAGAATCCTCCCCCAGCACCAACTGATATCTCCCTGCTGCGGTTCTCCAAACTACCTCACCCACCAGCCTGAAGTCCTGTAGGCATTGGTGCGGCGCTGCCTTCACCTTCTCCCGCAGCGAACGGAGTGACCCCTCTCGGGTGTACTCTGCTTTCAGCGCACGCAGGAACTTCGAGTCTGACTGCTGGGATATCGTGTCTCTGAAGTCTGCTGCCTCACCCGTCCTTATCACAGCGGGAGTCGTTCGCGGATGTCTCACGCGTGCTGGCTGTGGTTTGGCGCGAGGGGCGTGCACTATCAAGACAGGCCAGCGAAGGTTGAAAGCCTTCCCATCTGGGTTCTCGAAGAACTGATTAGGCTCGCCCTTGTCGTCGTGAGTAGGGACGACCTCCACGATCTGCATATTGGCCTTCCTGAATAGCTTACGCCACGCGGGGAGTTTGGACTGGTGATCTGGCAGGACGAAGACCGCAGAAGTGTTCTCCGGGTCCGCCTTCCATTCTGTGATGTACTTGTTCAGAATCGCCTCCACAGTAATGTGTTTGGAGTTATATGGAGGGTTACACCAAACCCGAAGACCCCTCCATTTTTCAGAAAGGCAGTTTGTCCAAAATCGATCCGCCTGTCTGTTGCGGCCGCCAAGGTCACAACAGGCGTCCACGTCGAAGGGTCCAAACTTCTCGGCGTACTTCGAGGAGTACTCTGCGCGAACACGCCAATTCTGCGAGTTCTCCGGGGGGCGAGCTTGTCGCTTCTGTGGGGGGAGGATCGAGGGTAGAACTGACTGCTGGGGCGCCTTCTGTGGGGGCGGTGAGCTCGCTGGCGCCTTGTCAGTGGGCG
>LGRX02029931.1:0-24176 GCA_001247695.2 Cymbomonas tetramitiformis
TGACCCTTTGTGATGGTGGATTGAACTCATTACCAAGTGTTAGCACTCTTTCAGGTCGCAATAAGCCAAGCCATTCTATCATAGCTTTATGAGGAAAGGCATCCATTATGATTATCTTTTTGGCATTCCTCATCAATTGGAGAAACACTCGCCAGTTTTCCGGAAGATGTTTATGGTGTGTTGTGTCATTTATCAATACCTGTTTGAAAGTTTCTAATTCATCTAAAACGATGATATCAAATGCTTTTTCTTGGTCAGCAAATGGATCAATGACTTTATATTGACTTTCCATAGACATGGTTAATCGTTTCTCTTTGGTAATCTTCGGGTCTTTCGGTTTGAATGACTTGTAGTTTTTGAAACCCAAATGATTTAACCGAAATGTAACGTTGTTGGCATAGGATATTCTTGGACTATACCACATGATACTCGATTGTTTTTCATATTTATCAAGATAGTTGATAGTCGCTTTAGTCTTGCCAACCCCCATGTACGATGTAAGGTATATAATCGGTGATTGTTCCAATGCTTGATGAATGTCTTCGCAAGATAGATATCTTTCATCATTCATATACATGTTTGTTTCCACATTACAATTTTCAATAAAGTTCACACAATTTCGATCATATTCAAACAACTTTGGATAGAATCGTAAGAGTAAATTCTTGATAAAGTTATCGCCGGGATTGAAGGAATCCTTCGATCGATTCCAATAGTCTTCGTACCTTTCAAGTCGCTTTCTATCGTCATCCTTTTGAGATACCCATTTCAAAAATTGTTCCATTGATATATTACTATGATATGCCCAAAGCATTATCACCCATGTGATAGTATGATGCAATTCATGTTCTTGACCTCTCGGTTTGTTTGGCATCATCGATAGGATTTGTGGATACGATGTCGTGTACCAATCGAAATCTTTCGGGATTTCCAATTGAAAACCAACTATTGTACTTAAATCAATTGTAGAATGTTGTTTCTCCAAGTGTTCATTATCTTGAAATTCCCAATGCAATGTACTTGCATCGATACTATCTTCATCGAAATCTATCAATACACAATGCTTGGTTAAGAATGGACTACCTTCTATATATTGTTGAATTCTCAATTCATTAGATTTACTTTGATTGATACATTTGAAGTTTCTATTTGATGTGTAAATAGAATTATCGATGTGTTTGACATCTGATGTCCATGTTCTAAACGGTGCCATATCATTCAAATTCTTGAAGTAGTAATTTGATAAGGTAATATGATATGACCAATTTGGTACTCCTTTTTTCGGTAAAGTTGAGCCGCTAATTTGCATATTGGCATTTGGGAATTTATCAAGAATAGTTGTTTTCAATACGTTTAGATTTATTTCTTCCTTCCCATCAATATCAAAGAACACTTTTCGTTTCACATGAGATTGTATAACTTCATAAATACCATGATTACTTTGTATCAATTTCAACAATTCTTGATGATTTACTTTTGTCCAAAGAGATGATTGATGATTTGGATTTTCAGCTTTTATTAGAATTTCTTCATTCTCTATGGTAGACAAGACATAATTTTGAGCACCATACATTTTGGAAATATTCTTGATCCATTTGAGACCGAGATAATTAACAATAGCATGCTTACTCTTATCAATGTTTGCGAAATCCATATATACTTATATATACATAATATTCTTTAAATATGTTTATAAGAATAAGCGATGAATGTTGCCAAAACACTAATATATATAATATAATTCAATTCTGGCAACAAATAACGTTTTTTAACATCGCTCGACGACATCGTTGATATTCCCTCATTTTTTCTCGATGCAATTCTTTGTGATTTTCGTACCATGTTTTTTGATGCTTACGGTTCAAAGCCTTCGTTTTTCAACATGAGTCTCTCTATACTTCCTTTGAGCTTTTAATTGAGCTTCAGTCAAAGCCATATTAATATATATACTTATATTTATTTCTTAAATGAAAACAAAGAAATAACTCGTAAAAGTTCTTTTTAATTTTCTCTATCTCTATTCCCAGGGAAATACTTAGCGAAAAACAGTTTTCAATTTACGATCATGATGACACTACAGTATCAGTACGCAGTACGCACGCACGAAGACGGTAACGTGGCGGTCACCAGATCAAGTGTCCAAAAGCGTCGGTCAAAGCGTCCCTTAAGGTGGCTCTTAATGTGGCTCTTACATTCTTATCGTATCTTATCATCGTATCTTATCATCGTATCTTTGTCTTATAGCCGCCAACAGGCTATTTTCATCACTTTTCACAAAAGTTTCCGCCGCCAGCCACCGTCAGCACAGCTTTCGCACAGCTCGCTTGCTTTCTTCAACCTTCTTAAAGGTAAAAATATGGACGAATCTTCTCCTGTCCTTGTTGTAACTTCGCGTAAACCTAACAGTGCAGGGGCTATCTGGGATCCGTTGCGTCAACTGCCAACGTTTGCGAATCGTTCGAAAAAAGCCAGAGTTGGAAACGCTCGCTGCATCGCTTTAAAGTTTGAGAATAATATGTATGTGCGTTGTGACAACAAGTGTGCGTACAACGGAGTCTTTTGTTCGCAAGAACCTCACCGCATCGACACCTGTGAGCGAGTTTTATCGATAGAAGGGGCTCCAAAAGTGTTTATCAAACAGTGTGACCGGCTGCAAGATTCGGAAGAGCCCGCCGTGTATGCTTCTATTGTGGATACCATACATACAAAAGTTGTTGTTCCTTGCTTCGCCGCTGTGAAGGCCGCGGATCAAGAAGAGGCTTTTACAAACCTTGCACACGACAGCGAATTTTCTTCTTTGAGTGATACCTGTTCTTCTTTTATTGAAAGTATGGAAGAAACCAGTTCTTCTTCTTTTTCCAAACAAACAGACAATACAGCACAGTTATCGCTCACTATGGCAAGACTGACCGTGAATTCGCCCGGTGCTTCTCCTGCGGACACCAAACCTCGCCAGCCGAAACGCACCAAAGGAGCACCACCAGCAGTCAGTACAAGTTCTGTTCCGATAGTTTCAGTTCCAGAACCCCCAGTTCTTTCTGACTCTGACTCTGAAAAGTCTAAGGGCTCTTGCGGTTACTGTTGCTGGCAAGAGGACTGTGAAAAATACCTGAAAGTTCTGAGTCAGTTGGAGGATACCGGATTGACTGAAGAACAGCGTGAAATAATAGACAACGAGTTGGGTTTTTATGACCTGAAATACCCTGACGGGCTCCCTGAAAAGGAAACTGAAAAGGACAGTGAACTGACTGCACGCATCGAAGAACTGACCCGTGAAAACTCTGAGCTGAAAGTTTCCCTTTCTGAGAACGAAGCTGAACTTGTCCTCGCTGAGACTGACCTTTCTGAAAAAAAGGAACATATTGACCAGTTGACTGCTGCAAACCTTGAAAACTGTACACTGACTAACCAACTGAACCAGGAAATAGCTGCTTTGAAAAGAGCACCGGCCACCAAGATCCGGGTTCTGAAGTCCCCTGACAGAACTTCGGATGACAAAGACCAACGGATTGCTGAGCTTGAAGCTGAAGTTGAAACTTTGCAGGAAAAAATACACCCAAACGCCCGAAAGTTGTTTACTGAAATAGCAGACTTGAAAGAACAGTTGGCAGCAGCAACAGCTGAACAGACCCCTCAGGAAAAGACCATAGCTATGGCTAACAAAAGAAGGGTAGAACTGGCAGCAGAAGCAGAAGAAAAGAAAAAAAAGAAAGCAGCAGCAGCAGCAGCAGCAGCAGAAAAGAAAAAAAAGAAAGCAGATCCGAAGCCAGATGAGTCAAAGGAGTTACCCAAGAGTTGGTGGGACCATCACTATAGGGAGTTTCCTGAGGAAAAGCCTGAGGACTGGGTGTTTGACTCAGAGAAATCCGGGTGAGTGACTGTATTCTGTTTGTTGTTTGTTTGCAGGTTTTCAAGACTCCTAACTTACTTCAACTTTCTTCAGGTAGTTATGCCTGTGACTACACGTGCTATGTCTGCAGCAGCCCGTTCTATGTCTGCAACAGCCGAAGCTCCAGAACCTCGTATCTCCGTGGCAGCAGCAGAAGCAGTAGTAGAAGCAGCACCTTTGCCTGAAAAGAGGCCTTTAGTTTACAAGTGGTCTTTTAGATATGGTATAGGCTTTGTGTCTGAGGAATATAAAAAGAAAGACTGATTGATAAAGATAAGTATGTACTCTTTTAATAATGGAATAATAGTATTGTGTATGTATATTGTTCTTTTGTGCAGATATGGCTCCCAAGCAATCCACTCTTGCTGGTGCTGGTGCCAGTGGTACTGCTGCAGCTGCCGAAGGCCTGGTCAGTCCCCGTGCCACTGATGGGGGGAAACTCCTTTATGCTGTCCGTGGTGGCCCTCATCAAGGTGTATATGACCGTTGGCATATGGCACTGGATGCTGGTTTTAAGTACAAACAGGGAGTCGGGAATGGTGCTTCCTTTTCTAAGTCTGAAAGGGAGATTGCTGAAAAATGGGCTTCGGACCTTTCCAAGATGCAACCAGAGGCCAAGGCTGCCCAGTTGCAGAAGATTATCAAGGACCAGCATATTCTTATTAGATTGTTGGTTGTTGTAATCATTTTCACTGTGGTTTTCTTCATTGTGCATTTCTTCGTGGAATGTATTGGTCACTGGTATGGCTGTTCTGAGAAAATCATGAAGACCCACCCCGTGTGCCTTGGAAATATGAAGGTGGATTTGTTCATGTCTGAAAATGCTGCTGCATTACAGACCCTTGTTTTCACCGAAATGCTTGCTGTTATGGCAGCATTCTTTGTTTGGCTTGTAGGTTGCATTGCTTAGAAACAATGTACTTATTACTTATCATTTTGGTAATTATGTAATAACAGGATAAAGGCAAGAGGCCTATGAGTGAATTGGACGATGCTGATGCTGCACCTGCACCTAAGGTAATGTATTACTGTTATAATTATCATTCTTCTTGTAAACTATTCTTATTAAACACTTGTGCATTTTCAGGCACCCTGCTGCAATATGTGTGATGTATTTGAAGGGATATTCCCATGTCCAATTTCTTCATGTCAGAAGATGAGATGTATTTTCTGCATATCCACAGATTGCTGTATAGATTGTATAATAGCATATTCAGGCAGAATAGATATAGATGCAGAATTGATTTCTATAGAAAGTGAACGTAGCATAGAAAGGGAGTATGACTTGGAGGACCGTGCATATCAGGCCCTTTACTGTGGGTATACTACCCCAGAGGAGGATTATTATGTAAATATTCCTAATGAATATTATTGGTCTGATTGATATTACAGGTGTCTCGTTCAGTTGCCAAGAAGCAGGAGAGGCTCGCAGAGAAGGGTAAGAAGCTTTTAGCCCTCAAGAATAATCCCATGAAACTCAGATCAGATATCAGGAAGCTGTCCAGGGGTTATCTTCCTCATCAGAGAGGAACTTGTAACAATAGGGGATTAGTGGCAAAAGCTCGCACTGTGAAGAATGTGGGAGAATATGAGAACCGTGTTAAACCAGATTTTGAAGTTGCTGTTTCTGAAATAACCTGGAGGGAAGAGTTATTAGCCAAGGGGGAATTTGAAGGTTCCACTAGCAAGTAAACAATACTTATTGTTTTATTATTGTAATGTTATTTACAGACTCTGAGGAAACTGCCAAGAAGCAGAAGAGGTTCGAGGACAATACTGGTGAGGAATATGCTTTATTGAAAACACAAGGTTCTTACATGTTTGAAAATGATAAAGATTCCCGAGAAGGTGTACCAAGACGTAAGAGCGTGTTTATCAGTACCAACATTGGTGGTGATGTCAGGAGTTTTGTAGCCAGAAAGAAATTATCACAAAAATATCGTGAGAAATGTATTAGGGAACATCTTGAGAAGGAAGGTTCCACTAGCAAGTAACAAATACTTACTGTTTTATTATTGTAAATGTATTTTGCAGGTGATAATGATCCTGCTGAGGATCCTGCTGAAGATCCTGATGATGGTGATGATGATGATGGTGATGGTGATGGTGATGGTGATGGTGATGGTGGTTCTGATGATTCTGGTGATGATTCCTCGGAATCAGATGAGCAGGTAATTATTCAGCCTTCTTATATTATCAGCATTTGTATTAGAATTATTCTTAGATTAGTTTGTGGTGTGTTCAATACAGGATTTCTCAATATTTATTCCTCAAGTTGAAAGGGAATGGGAAATCATGAATACAGCCTTGTTTGCTCATACTGATGATAGGAATATTGCATATAATAGCTTGCTTTATTATCCTGGATATCCTCATGTTCAGCTGATTGATGATTACAGTATTGGGAAACCATTGGCATTATCACATGGTACCTTTCGTATTGTGTGTAAAGACGAAGTGAAATACGATGCAGATGGTCTTTCCCTCTGTTGTATGCTTTGTAGGAGAAAGCAAGTTGACCCAGAATGGGTTTATTGACATTGCAGGTTGAACCTTACATTGAAACAGATGCAATGTGCAATATTTGCCGTAGGATAATGATCAAAGTGGCTGGATGTCACATTCCCAGTTGTAATAATTTTCTGTATGTTGAAATCTGCAGTAGATGTGGGAAAAGGGTGTGCAAGTCCCATTTGGGTAGGCTCTCTGTAGGGATGGTACCTACTTGTTTTACTTGTATGAGTAAAATGGGAATTTGCTAGATATGTACTGTGCCTTGTAACAGGCGGAAGTTGAGGAGAATGTGGACATACCAATTGTATACTGTTACAATTGTGAAAGAGAGACATTTGTTCAAAATTGTCGTCAGTGTAGACAATTAGTTTGTAGGCAATGTGTCTCCCGGATTTATGCTGATGATACACCATTGTGCATTCCTTGTTTTTGTAACATGTTCGGGGGTATCTGGTAACTGGAATAAATTCTCATGTAGAATAAACAATAATTAAATAATATTTGGTGATATTGAATGCTTTCAGGATTGGTTTTTGCAGGAATTTTATCAGTATTTACCGGAAGAAGAAAATGAACAGTGTTGTTTATGTTATCGTATGTGCAATAGAATTTGTTGTGAATGTGAACAATATGTGTGTGGGAAGCATCGGTACTATTTGGAAATTCAAAATCCAAACCCCACTCATCCAGAACCCACATGTCTTAGATGTGTTAAGGATTTATGTCGATTAGATTACAATCATTAAATAATATTTTTGTGATATTGAATGCTTTCAGGTTTGTGGTCTGATTGTGCAGGAGTCTTATCGGTATTTACCAGAAGAAGAAAATGAGCAGTGTTGTTTATGTTATCGTATGTGCAATAGAATTTGTTATGAATGTAAAAAATATGTGTGTCGGAAGCATCGATACTATTTGGAAGTTAGAAATCCAAACCCCCGTCATGAAGAACCATATTGTCTTACCTGTGTCAAGTATTATTGTCGATTAGATTACAGTTATTAGATAATATTTTTGATCAATTTCAATTCCAATAAAGTTTCGATTATTAGCTTTGCATACTTTACCAGTTGTTCCGATGCCCATGAATGGGTCCAGTATATTATCATTTTCATTTGAATAAGTTTTAACAATCCATTCTAATATATCATAAGGTTTGGCAGTTGGGTGTTTACTTTTGTAATTACCATTAGCAATATTTATTACAGATTTCGGGAACCGTTTCCCATTAGATATAGTATCGATTCTTGGACTGTTACCAGTATACAATTCAGTGCGTCGACCAGGCTGTCTTGTGTAAGGAATTCCGTCAATCATTTGTGGATTATAGGTCGGTAATTTATCATAGAATATGTATAACATTTCGTGCGATCGGAGTGGTTGATGATTACAATGATAGAATCCAGAACTCATTGATTTCTGCCATACAATATCATATTTGAACATTCTTTCATTACTGGATATTAACTTATGTCCGAACCGAGTTGTACAAAAAAATACATATGCAGTTCGAGGTTTACCGATACGTTTCAGTTCTTTCCATAACCGATCTAAATCAATAATCTGATTATCAAATTTGCATGCTGTTTGATTATATGGTAAATCTAATATAACTAAATCTATTAAATTATTATCAATGTTCGGTAAAATATCAAAACAATCAGCGTTGAATACTTGGGTTTCCATAAGATATCGGAAGAGAAAAACGGTAAATGTATCCCAAACACTAATATATATAATATAATTCAATATGGGCAACAATTGCCGTATAGGCTTATAAATCACGCGGAATGTATCCAAAACAGTAATATGTTATATAATATATGATATGGGCAACATTTAACGTTCTACTGATCGATCACGCGGAATGTATCCAAAACAGTAATATATATACTATAATTCAATAATGGCAACATTTACCGTTCTACTGATTGATTGTAATGTCGGCTTATGCAGATCTGCCATAGATAACCGTAGGTGCTCACTACATGGGAAGCGTTCCGAAATACTGGGAAATCCTGGCAAAATACAGAAGGTACTTAAGGAATACAGTTGTATTTAATAAGGATGGTCCCCCTCTACACGCTTCCCATGTAGTGCTTTGTGCGTTTGCGGGGTCGTGGCCGCAAACACGGGTCGCGCTTGTGACGGAAAAAGATTCGTACATTTCGGCAGAAAGGTGACTTTAGTTAGCTGAGCTTGGGGTTTGTTCGTTTATACATTTATTGGTTATACCTTCCTTGTGCTTTCATTGTGCCTTGGTCCTGCCTTCGTTTTGACTAAGGATTAATTATGTGCACTCGCAGGTTAAACCGGCACAGTGGGGACTGTATGTGGGCCTTGAAAACGCATTCGACGGGTGGGACACCGATGCGGAGTACTCCGAAGAGTACGACCATAGCGATCGCAGGCGGGAGCCGGAAAGCGAATTCGATGCCCCGGATACCTTCAACACGAAGGTTTTCCGGGCCATGGATCGTTTTTTTCGTGCAAATCACGGGGTGTCCCTGTACGACCCTGACAACACCCGACTATACAACCTCGCCGCGGACTGGGAGTCCATGTACAAGAAGGCCGCCTATTCATGTGGCGTGGTCATGGCGCAACCTAAGGACTGTAGTGTGGCTCTGGGAGCTACGGTTCGCATGTGCCGGGTAATCCAATGGATTGCTGGTCCTGTGGAACCAAAATGTAATCTCTTTCTCCTTTTGTGCTCAGCCCGTTTATTGCTTGTCTATTACCTTTTTGTTCACCGTCTCGTGCGTTAAGGACACTTATCTGCCTTCAATGTGCCCTCAATGTGCCGTCCTTGTACGTTTATTATGCCTTCATTTTGCCTTTATTATTATGGCTTCATTTGCCTTGCCCGCCGGTTGCTTTTGTATGGACTTGCTTTTGCTGTATGACATTCTACATATTCATATTCTGCCACTGATTAAGATAGGTGTGTGAGCCCGTTCGATAGGCATGGATGGCCATCTATTTCATCTATGCCAAGATATCGAGCGCATGGTGCTTCGTGGCCATAAAGATAAACGGACGGGCAAGGCGCGAAAAGGTGTTTTGGTGGGTATGGACATGGATTCACCAGCACGCAGCAAGGTCCTTGAGTTCATGTCCCACACGGCGTATAATGCGTGTTTTCAATGTTCTTTCATCGGGCAACGGATGGTAGGCGTGACAAGGTTTCCTGGATATTGCCGTCCTTCCGCGCAAACTACCGAGGCTGAACGCACGGTGGGCTTCCTTGAGCCTTCATACTGCCTTCCTTCTGCAGCCTCATTAAGCCTTCCTTCTATATGTACTACTTCGTTCAGCCTTCATCATGCCTTTGCTCAGCCTTCATTGTGCCGTCCTTCTATAGGCAAAGCCTTCGTTCAGCCTTCATTGTGCCTTCCTTCAGCCTTCATTAAGCTTTCCTTGTGCAGGCAAAGCCTTCGTTTAGCCTTTGTTCTGGCTTCGTTCAGCCTCCATTGTGCCTTCCTTCTACAGGCAAAGACTTCGTTCAGCCTTCATTGCGCCTTCATTGAGCCTTCCTTCGACAAGCGAAGACTTCGTTCAACCTTCATTGTGCCTTCCTTCAGCCTTCATTGTGGCTTCCTTCTACAGGCAAAGCCTTCGTTTAGCCTGTGTTGTGGCTTCGTTCAGCCTTCATTGTGCTTTCCTTGTGCAGGCAAAGCCTTCGTTTAGCCTTTGTTCTGGCTTCGTTCAGCCTCCATTGTGCCTTCCTTCTACAGGCAAAGACTTCGTTCAGCCTTCATTGTGCATTCCTTTGACAGACAGTGCCTTCGTCCTGCCTTCATTAGGCCTTGCTTCAGCCTTCATTGCGCCTTCATTTACTCTTCATTGAGCCGTCCTTCGACAAGCAAAGACTTCGTTCAACCTTCATTGTGCCTTCCTTCAGCCTTCATTGTGGCTTCCTTCTACAGTCAAAGCCTTCGTTTAGCCTGTGTTGTGGCTTCGTTCAGCCTTCATTGTGCCTTTCTTCTACAGGCAAAGCCTTCGTTCAGCCTTCATTGTGCCTTTCTTTTACAGGCAAAGCCTTCGTTCAGCCTTCATTGTGCCTTCCTTTTACAGTTAAAGCCTTCGTTTAGCCTGTGTTGTGGCTTCTTTCAGCCTTCATTGTGCCTTCCTTCCAGAGGCAAAGCCTTCGTCCAATCTTCATTGTGCCTTCCTTCCATAGGCAAAGACTTTATCCAGCCTTCATTGTGCATTCCTTTCACAGGCGGTGTCTTCATTTTGCCTTACTATAGCCTTTGTTGTGCCTTCGTTCAGCCTTCTTTGTGGCTTCGTTCGACGGGCAAAGACTTCGTACAGCTTTCATAATGCCTTCTTTTATAGGCAGTGCCTTCGTTCATCCTCCATTGTGCCTTCCTTCGGCCTTCAACGAGTTTTCCTTGTGCAAGCCTTCGTTTAGCTTTCATTTTGCCTTCCTTCAGCAGGCAAAGCCTTTGTTTAGCCTTTATGTGGCTTCGTTCAGCCTACATTATGCCTTTCTTTTACAGGCAAAGCCTTCCTTCAGCCTTTATTGTGGCCTCATTCAGCCTTTCTAGCACCGGCAAAGCCTTCCTTCAGCCTTAATTGTGCCTTCGTTTAGCCGTCATTGTGCCTTCGTTCAACATGCAAATAAACACTTTGTTCAGCCTTCATTACGCCTTCCTTCCGCAGGCAGTGCCTTCGCTCAGCCTTCGTTGTGCCTTTGTTTTGCAGGAACAGAAAGCCTGGTGGAACGACAGAAATAAACGTCTCGTTGCAGCAAACAGGCGGGATGAAGTCAAGGTCGCAGCAGAGGAACACTACTTCTACCGTGGTGTCAGTCTCCCGGATCTCAAAGCCTTGGATGCTAAGTGTTGGACAAATGCGGAGCTTCGCCAACTTGCAAACGATGACACCATTCCGAATGGAGACCGTCACTTCTACCGTGCCAGTCCACTGCTGCAAGTGGCGCCTTGGTTCGATGCAATTAATTGTGTCAACTTGCCTTTGGCACATTGCCTTCTTCACGGTCCTTGCGACAGCCTGCTTGCTGTCTTGTTTCAAAAGTACACTAGGGATTGTCCAGAGTATGTAGTCCCAAGTAACAAGCGAGCGGAGCTGGACGACAAGGTGGAGGGAATCATAACGGTGCACGATGTATCTCGGCCTCCAAAACGAGTGTCTGCCAATCGAAGCTTTTGGACATACGACGACACCGCATGGTTCTTTTGCGTTTATCTGCCATTAATTGGGCTCCAGGTATGTTGCGACCTTCGTCTTGCCTTTATTGCATGCAGTGCCTTCATACTGCCTTCCTGTTCTGGGTTCCGGGTTCAGCCTTTATATAGCCTTCGTTCACTTTCTTTTACAGGCACTGCCTTCCTTCTACCGTTGTTTATCTTTCCTGCTCTAGACAGTGCCTTCCTTCAGCCTTCATGATGCATTCGTTCAGTCTTCATATTGCCTTTGTTCGGCCTTCCCGGTCCAGGCAGTGCCTTCCTTCATCCTTCATTGTGTTTTCGTTCAGCCTTCATTTAGTCTTCGTTCAACCTTCATAGTGCCTTCGTTAAGCCTTCATTTAGTCTTCGTTCAACCTTCATAGTGCCTTCGTTCAGCCTTCCCGGTCCATGCAGTGTCTCCTTCATCCCTCATTGTGTCTTCGTTCGGCCTTCATATTGCCTTTGTTCAGCCTTCCCGTTCCAGGCAGTGCCTTCCTTCATCCTTCATAGTGTCTTCGTTCAGCCTTCATTTAGTCTTCGTTCAACCTTCATAGTGCCTTCGTTCAACCTTCCCGGTCCAGGCAGTGCCTTCCTTCATCCCTCATTGTGTCTTCTTTCAACCTTCATATTGCCTTTGTTCAGCCTTCCCGGTCCAGGCAGTGCCTTCCTTCATCCCTCATTAAGTCTTCGTTCGGCCTTCATATTGCCTTCGTTTAGCCTTCCCGGTCCAGGCAGTGCCTTCCTTCATCCTTCATTATGTCTTCGTTCAGCCTTCATATTGCCTTTGTTCAGCCTAGATAGTGCCTTCGTTTAGCCTTCCGGTCCAGGCAGTGCCTTCCTTCATCCTTCAGTGTGTCTTCGTTTAGCCTTTATATTGCCTTCGTTCAGCCCTTATTGCCTTCCTTCAGCCTTCCCGGTCCAGGCAGTGCCTTCCTTTTGCCTTTGTTAAGCCCCCCTTCTCCCCCCCCTGTTTCAGGCAGTGCATTCCTGCAACAGGCTTCCTTCTATCTGCAGGCAGCCTTAGATCCATGTGTGGTTGGCTTTTTTGAATTGCTACAGGACTATGTGGAGGCACAGTACATGAAGGACTGCATCCACTGTTTGTACAATATGGTGATGCATGGGTGGTTCTTATGCCATCCTGGCGTATCATTCAAGGATAGTAGCCAACGAGCCCAAGATTCAGCTAGGAAGCTTGGAGAGTTCTTGGAAGAAAACCGCCATTTCTCGGAACTTACCTCAAATCTGCACTATGTTGTATGCCATCTTTTCCAATCAGAGAAGAAGGCAGGACCAGTCGCAAGGCGGCGTGATCTGTATTTGGAACGTAAGATTGGCACCCTTAAGCATGGTGTTGTGTGTCGTGTGAGTGAAGAGCCCGAGAAACTACAAGAACGGAATGAGGCGGTTGTTCACGGAATCTGTGCAATGGAGCACCTATGTAAAGAACATGGCGTAGCACTCCCTGCAGGTATGCCTTTGTTCAGCCTTTACTGTGCCTTTCTTCTATATGCAGTGCTCTCGTTCAACCTTCATTCTGCAATCCTTTTGCATGCAGTGCCTTCTTTCAGCTTGAATGCTGCTTTTGTCCAGCCTACCTTTGCATACAGTGCCTTTTGTTTAGGCAGTGTCTTTGTTCAGCCTTAATTTCGCCTTCCTTCTACAGCCCGTTCCTTTATTCAGCCTTCGTTTAGCCTTTCTGGTGTAGGCAGTGTCTTTATTAACCTAACCAGGCAGTGCCTTTGTTTAGCCTTCATTTATCCTTCCTTCAGCCCTCGTTCAAGCCTTCATTTCGTCTTCCTATCGAAGGCAGTAGCGCCTTATGTTCAGCCTTCATGCTACCTTTCTTCAGCCTGTGCCCTCTTTCCGTGTACGCTCTCACTTTTAGTCCGGATTGATGCAGGCAACTTGCAATACATGAAGGACGAGGGCATGCCCGAAAGTTCACTACGCGCTTTACAATACCTTGTGCCGTTGAGTGATTTTCAAGAAGAAATGGACATAGTTGGGAAAATCGCCATAGATCAAATTCTACCCAACAACGTAGATGTGGACGACTGCGAGTTCAAGGTCTATCAACGCTTAGCAATTGGTCCTAAAAATGAAATCGTGGCTTCTTCCAACAAGTTGCTACAAGTGAAGCAATCTTCCTATGTCGTTTGCCGCGACCTAGTGACTTATGGACAAGTAGCCATGATTGTGCAAGTCAGAAAACGACAAGATCATTCATTTACTCGTGGATACGTCCTACTGTGGCAGTTGGACCTTGCAATGAAGGAATGGCATGATGTAATTGCAATTTGCACTTACCCACAAGTACCAAAATTGGTGGCCATTGCCTGTGAACGTGTGCTTGGTAGATGTGCTGTGCTGGAAAACGGAGCGGAGTTAAGAATGTGCCTGATCCCACGTTGCATTAGCAATGACCTCAGGTTATGACAGATGAAATCTGTACAATATGTAATGACAATATATAACATGACAACAATATATAATGCGCCTCACCCCGTCTGAGAATTCCGTCAGCCCACAGCGTCGTCGTCCACTGCATCTCTCCGAACACGCACACGCACTGCGCCAAGCCAGGGCTCGCTTTCCCACCGATACCGATCCCACAAGTCTGCCTCATTAGAGTCTTCGTCACAAATAAATAACCATTGCAGAGAATAAACTGCACACCTGCCAGGATCTGTTCCCGTGTGACCCGGACCGCACCCTTACCCGGAGTGCCTGGTACATACCATTCCACCCCCTTCCGTCCCCGAGTGTTAACCAGAAGAGTCCCCTCCTGCAGAACTTCCGTCACCACGTACTTAGCCGCCCTCAAAGCCTGCGAGTGTGTCAGCCTCACATACATACATCTCTTTAACGTCAAAGCCTGCGGCCATCACACTGTCCTCCGCGCCCAGTTCAGCATTGAACTTTCTCAACCGGTCCCCGATCTCCTGCTGTGTGGTTGCAACGCTAAAGTGTCCCGGAATTTCCGAAAGAAGAAGACAAAGGCACCGACTAATCCTGTTCTGCAGAAGCCTGTCGGGCGCCGCGAATCCCGGGACCACCGGCCTCCGTTTTCCCCACAACGAAACATCCTTGTGCTTCAGCATTAGATACAGGTTGCCAAAATTACCAGACAGGTCTAAAGCCGCCACCGGTGTCAGCGCCGCCGCCCGGTACTTCAGTTGCATTCCTTCCACCACCGCCGCCAGTTGTTTCTCCGTCTGTTCCCCCATCAGTCACATAAAAACCGATGAACCAAAAAGCGATAGGTCCACTGCCCGCTTCACCAGCGCATTCCCCTCTGCGCACTTCCCGACAACCCCCTCCAAAACATCCATTATAAGATACAACCGGCCCTGCATCTTATGGAGCTGAAGCTGTCGGCGACCGCCATGCTAGAGTTTGCGGACGTCGAACACCCCGCCCTCACGGTGCGCCTTCGCCGCCAAAGTAATTGTCTTCTCGACCTCCAACATCAGTGCCTCTTCTGGTTTCATCACCCCAAATTTAACCAGAATAAGTTCCAGTTTTTGTTTCGCCAGCTGAGTCTTGAACTGTTTGTTGATCTGTGAAGCACTGACCTTGCTCACCCTTGCATTGCTAACAGGTAAAGGGACCGCAACTGCCCCCAACAATATACCGGCAGATCCCGTGCGCTAGCTACCACCCTGGGACTTCTGAAACGGTGGGGGGCTCGTGGCGCCACTCGCTGTCAGTGTTGACGCCGTCTTCCTCACCGCCGCTGCTCCTGCACCCCGCTTCTGATGCTGGTTCCGCCTACGCTTCTTCGTGTCCTCAGAGGTCGTGTCCCCCTGTGAGTTGGCATCCGACTCCGACGAGGAGTCCGAGCTGGAGTACTTCGATTTCTTCGACTTCTTTTTCTTCGACTTCTTTTTACTCCTGCGTTCTGGTGAGGCAGTATCCTCACCCTCGTCAAAGTGCACCGCCTTGCTGCCTTTCCGTGCTCCCGGTGTGTCAAAAAGGGCACCGTTAACCAGGACATCCGACTGACTATCCCCTCTTACTGCTGACAGTTTTTTCTCGAATTCAGCTGCCCGTTTAGCCTCCACCGTCTCCGCGCGTGCTGCCAGAAGCTCTTGGTATAAATCCTTGCGAGCTTTCTGTTCAGCCGCCACTTGGGCTTCTAGAGCCGTAGACTTCTTCTTTTCCTCATCGTGACGCTCCCGCCAGACTGATTGAAACGGCGCATTAGTAACTGGGTTAATACGAGGCGGAATAAAGGGTTGCTATTCGATCGGAATAGGTGTAATTTGTCCAAAAGGTGGTTGAAGGCCTGCTATCGGGGTCGCAAGACTATACGCCTGGAAATTGGCCGGTGCATACCGTCCAGCGGCGTAGGCCGGCACTGCAGTCGCCATTGGAGGCAGGTGTTCCTGCTGTTGAAAAGCTGCCGGTGGTTGTTGCACGTTCCTTGCCTGAAGCACATTTGGCGGCGCTCCTGGAACTTGCTGTGAGGCTGGTTGTTGTTGTTGGTTCTCCATCGTAGAATGAAGACAAGTAAGAATTAAAAGAGAATCTGTTTGTTTTTTTTTGTTTTCAATCTGTAAAACTCATACAACGTATTGTATCAAGATTGGTACCTCTGTTGAGCCCCTGAATCTTCGGATAAGCTGTGCTGTGGGAGATCTCACTGAAATAAGTCCCTAAGAGTCGCAGTAACGTGTAGTTTATTTTCCAAGAAAACTAATAAGTGTAGTTAACGGTAGAAAAATAACTTCTTCGCGTTTAATAAGATATATGTCCAGAGGTAGAATAACAAATAGGTTAATAACCAGATACGAAGTGACACTGCAACCAGATGATAAATAACACTGAAACACAGATAAGTAAATACACTTTTTCTCAATTGCTACACAATGATGCTTGCATATAACGATAATAAATAAGTTTCTATATACCAGAGTCTACTACAAACGCTCATCCGAAATAGCGGTACATTCAGAGGCAACGGAGCTCGATTTTGGCGAACGGTTCATAAGGGCTATTCCATTAATTGTCGCAAGGGGGGGGGTTAGGATTTTCGTTTTTTGTCGGGGGTGGGGTCGAGAGATGCTGCTGTCACTGGGGAGAGGTGTTTTTGTCCGCTGGGGGGGAGGGGTCAAGGGGCATGTCCTAACCCCCCCCCTTGCGACAATAAATGGAACAGCCCTAATCGCGGAAAACCGCAGATCGCAAATCTCAGTCGTTCGATTTTCCCGATTTTCCCGTTCTGGTTTTTCTTCCGAGCGTGAGCGTGCATTGTGGTTTGCAAAACTTACGGGAGGAGTCTTACTGCCTGTTTGACCGTGTATATTGCATTGAAAACCATCATACCAAGCATGCGCATGCACAGAATAATGATCCTAATACTGTTAGTACCAAGTAGGTACCAACAATCTGAGGATCTGCTCGCGCGTTATTCACATTTTCAGAAATCCCTCGAGGGAGCAACTTCCGCCCTATGCGGGAGTATGTGTTTTTACTCAAAAGCGGATTCGCCACCAAATTCGCCTCCGTAACTTTCGCCTCGCTACGCGCGTTAATGAATTAGGTACAGTTTTGGAATGCTGAGACTCTTGCGCATCGGTTGCCATCATTGACGAGAGGAGTGATATATATATATATAAGGGATATATATCGCTGAAACACAGGAAACACAGGCAGGTGGTGATCCGGTCGGTCTAAAAACTGCATAAGATAAAATACTTAGGTGTTTTATCGAGTGCGGTGCGGAACGGTCGGAGCGGTGGCAGATGACAAAATGACAGGCACTCAGCGACTCAGGGCGAGGGGTGAAACAAGGAGAAGCAGGCCCCCATACAGTGGGGGGGAAATCGGCTTACTTCCCCGTGAATCATCCGATATACCCCACGAGCGAGCGGGGTATAGCGGATGCTCGATTGAGCGTCCCGAGGGTTGAGCGAGTCAAATCACACGCCATTCTAAGATTTTCCTCAGTTCTTGTTACCAGACAACAACTGAGCAGCAAGGACCCGCCAGTATGCTTCCTTAGACGCATACTAGTAGGTCTGGAAAGGCCCGTAAGCAAAGATGAAATTTTGCGGCCAGGAAAAATCATACAGTGCATCAAAAATCAGCCCAAACCCTGAATTTCCGATGACGCGGCTCCGTTGCCTGACCTGAGGACAATGACTCGTGAGCATGGCGAATCACCACCTCCCGAAGCGGAGAATCCTCCCCCAGCACCAACTGATATCTCCCTGCTGCGGTTCTCCAAACTACCTCACCCACCAGCCTGAAGTCCTGTAGGCATTGGTGCGGCGCTGCCTTCACCTTCTCCCGCAGCGAACGGAGTGACCCCTCTCGGGTGTACTCTGCTTTCAGCGCACGCAGGAACTTCGAGTCTGACTGCTGGGATATCGTGTCTCTGAAGTCTGCTGCCTCACCCGTCCTTATCACAGCGGGAGTCGTTCGCGGATGTCTCACGCGTGCTGGCTGTGGTTTGGCGCGAGGGGCGTGCACTATCAAGACAGGCCAGCGAAGGTTGAAAGCCTTCCCATCTGGGTTCTCGAAGAACTGATTAGGCTCGCCCTTGTCGTCGTGAGTAGGGACGACCTCCACGATCTGCATATTGGCCTTCCTGAATAGCTTACGCCACGCGGGGAGTTTGGACTGGTGATCTGGCAGGACGAAGACCGCAGAAGTGTTCTCCGGGTCCGCCTTCCATTCTGTGATGTACTTGTTCAGAATCGCCTCCACAGTAATGTGTTTGGAGTTATATGGAGGGTTACACCAAACCCGAAGACCCCTCCATTTTTCAGAAAGGCAGTTTGTCCAAAATCGATCCGCCTGTCTGTTGCGGCCGCCAAGGTCACAACAGGCGTCCACGTCGAAGGGTCCAAACTTCTCGGCGTACTTCGAGGAGTACTCTGCGCGAACACGCCAATTCTGCGAGTCCTCCGGGGGGCGAGCTTGTCGCTTCTGTGGGGGAAGGATCGAGGGTGGAACTGACTGCTGGGGCGCCTTCTGTGGGGGTGGTGAGCTCGCTGGCGCCTTCTCAGTGGGCGCCGCCGATGTATCAGCTCGTGATGCAGGCGTTCGCGTCTTCAGTGACACCGACTGTGGGGGTGCTGGGGTCGTAGAAGCTTTCCCAGCCCGTGACATACTCCTCGTTATCCTTATCTGAGGTGGAGATCGGTCAGGGGGTTCGTGTGGAGTTTCTGTCGGCTTCGCGCTTTTGGCTTCAGGCCAGTCAGGCATGTCGAAGTCGAGGTCATCTCCCTTCGCCCCCTTATAGAGCTTCGGATTAACGAGAGCGATGGTCTCCCCCAGGTCCATGGCCTGCTCCGCCACGGAGAGGGTTTCCACTGCTGAAAGCCAACAGTCAACCGTCTGGGCCCAGTGGGGATGAGCCGCGGGTGGTGAACTGGTGAAGCATTCAGACTCCAGCGTTGCCAGAGGGTCTTTCGGCAGGTCTGAGGTGGGGTCGATCACTCCTGCTTCCTTCAACCCTTCACGAACGTCCTTGTCTTTGAAGTCAGGTCTTCTGGACAAGGCGTCCGGTACCAGCAGTAGTGCCCCCTTGATGTACTCCATGCGCGGGACTCCCACCTCCACCAGATCCATGTACCAGCGCGCCTGTCTGCGGCTGAGCTCTCTGCCAGGTTCCATCAGCCATTCAAGGGGACGGTGATCACCCTGGATGCGGAAGTTGGTGAAGATGAGGTAATGACGCCAGGTGACGGTGGTACAGTGGTGCAGGGCACCTAGTTCTCGCTCGCCGGTGTGGTAGTTCTGCTCGGCGGCTGAGAACTGGCGGCTCTCGTATGCTATCACGCGCAGGCCGAGACCATCTCCGTTGTCTTGCATCAGTACTCCCCCAAGGGCGATGCCGCTGACATCCGTCTGCACCACGAAAGGTGCTGTGCCGTCTGCAGCACCCTTAATGTTGGGTAAGGCGAGTACTGGTGCTGAGGTGAGGGCCTTCTTCAGTTCCTCGAAGGCCCACTGCTGCATGGGACCCCACTCCCAGGGTACGTCCGACTTGGTCAGCCGGGTGAGGGGCTGAGCGATCTCGGAGAAGGAGTGAATGAATCTGCGGTAATACCCCGCCAGGCCCAGGAATTGCCTGACGTGGGTAACCGTTTCCAGCTCTGGCCAGTCTCTCACTGCAGCCACCTTGTCATGTTGGGGTCTGCAGCCATCCGCGGAAATGCAGTGACCAAGGAACCGCAAGGACTTCTTCAACAGTTGACACTTGGACCTCTTGAGGAAAACGCCCTTCTCCCTGCACGTCAGGAGCAGCTGCTTGACGTGCTCGTAGTGCTCAGCGGCGGTGTTGCTGAAAACGACCACGTCATCAATGAAGATTCGGACAAAGGGAAGGTGACCCAGAGCCCGCTGCATTCGTCGCTGATATTGAGATGGCGAGTTCTGCAGTCCTTGTGGCATGACCAACCACTCATATGACCCCATCTGGGTGGTGAAGGCAGTCTTCTCGATATCTTCTGGAGCCATCGGGACCTGCCAGAAGCCATCCACCGCGTCGAACGAGGAGAAGAACTTCGCACCCTGCATCTCGTCGAACATCATCTGGATGTCCGGAAGGGGGTACTTGTCCTTCACTGTCTGACGATTGAGGAGTCGGTAATCGATCACCAGTCGCAGCTCCTTGGGGTTTCCTGGTTTGGGGACCATCAGGCAGGGGGCTGCGTAAGGACTGGACGAGGGTCGGATGTAGCCCTTGGACATCAGGGTCTCGACGCGCTCTCGGAGTTGGCGGAGTTCCTCTGCAGACTTCTTGTAGATGCGCTGGCAAGGCGGCCCCTTCTTGCTCAACTCAGGGTCCAGGTTAATGTTGGCCTCGTCTTGGGTATCATGTCGGAGGCCATCGATGTTCGGCAGAGCAGTCGTCATCTCCTTCTCATAATCCGAACCCCAGAAATCTTGGAACTTGAGGGTTCACTCGGGGCCCACTTCTGCGTCTTCAGTATCCGCAGCAGGTTTGGCGTCCTCAGTGTCGACAGCCGTCGCTGCAAAGGCAGAAGTCGTATCACCCTGGGATTTCTCGGCCATCATGAGCCAGGCGGGTTGTATCCCCGGGTCCTCGTTGCCGCGCATCTTCTGCGTCTCCGCGTACACCAAGTACTTCTTCAACTGAGCGGGAGTCAGGAACACCTCGTCCACCAATCCCGCACAGGCCGTGCCCTTTGGAGGCTTATCTCCGGGTGCCTTCCCAGGAGAGCAACCTGTGATGGTGACGCGATCTCCAACCTTGCCACCGCGGGACTTCCTGAGGAAGGACACAGATCCGTTCCCCTCATAGCCCAGAGTTACGGGGGAGTGACTGCGTAGCCACCTCCCGCCGAGGATAACGTCCACCTGTATTCCCAGATAGAGGTAGAATTCGTAGGGCAAGGGCGTTCTCCGTGTAGGTGCCCGTGGTGGTGTGCGTGTTGAACTTGGCGTACGCGGTGGCGCCTGTGATCTTTACAGATCCATCCGCTAAGGTGACTCGCATCTCGGAGCCAGCTCGTGTCGTGAGGCCACACCGTTTAGCACTCTGTTCCGAGATGAAGTTGTCAGACGCCCCCGAGTCAATCAGCACCTTGACCGTGTGCCCTCTGAGGGTCGCATAGAACACCAGCAGCAGCGGTCCTTCTTCATCATGCGCCGCTGCGAGAGTACCCTCGATGTCAGTCTTCCATTGAACTCCCCCATCCGTGCGTATGCTTTTGCACTTGAGGTTGGGGAGAAGGTTGTCCGCGGCGTCGCGGCACTCCTTCGACGTCTGCCTACACGCGGCGTAGAACTCCTCATCCAGCAAGTCGATATCTTCGGTCGGATGGCTGACGAGGTTGTCTACGCTCGCCGTCAGCAGGGCGCCCGTTGAAGTGCATTCGCTCGAGGTGGGGCTGACATGAGTGGTGTCGCTGGTGGTAGGACTCACATGGGTGGTGCTGCTGGTAGTAGGGCTCACATGAGTGGTGCCGCTGGTGGTAGGGCTCACATGGGTAGCACCGCTTACTGTGGGGCTCACATGGGTAGTGGCGCTGTTGGAGGGACTGCTATGGGTGAGGGGATCCTCGTCTTGCTGAGGACTGCTAGTGGGGAAGTTGTGGGCGGCGAGTTGGTGGGAGCTCTGGTGATCAGTTCTCGCCTCATCAGGGGTCCCAGCTGCTGCCATCTGCTGGGTGTAGCAGAGCGAATCGACTGAGGGCTCCTCTTCCATCACCTCGGGGTCTTCAGCAATGGGGTGGCTGTCCAGACGGGGCGGCGCTTCTTCTGCTTCGTGCGTCCTGACGGTGGTCATCTGCTGGGTGAAGCAAAGCGAGCTGGATGTAGAGGCCTCCTCTGCCACTTCAGGCGAAGATCGTGCGCAGTCGGATGGACCTTCAAGGTTTCCTCCCGGGGTAGTCGGCGCGTCATCATGGTGCGAAGATGCCGTCTCTGTCGTGGGCTCGACCAGCGGGGATGACGGAGGGGATGCTCCCAAGGGGCTGGGACCCAGCTTCCTCATCTTGTACTGATGTACTGCGTGTAGACTGCACCAGGCGCCAGGTAGGCCCACGTCTCCCGCTGTCCCGGGTATCGTGCCCACTTCAGTGTCCAGGGTGCAGAGAGATGCCGAAGACCTCGCTGCTGCTCTTCGCACGCCCTCCTTTTCCCACAACCTGTTACCGGGGGAAGAGTCTGGGCTCGAAGTGGCGATCGCCTCCAGCTGCTCGGCGGGCGACAGCTCCCTCCAAGCCGCGTAGAGGTCGGAGGAACTGGCGCTAGGGGACTCGAGGACTTGCTGGCGGCCGTCGTGTGAGAGGAGGTGCCACAATGCTATGCGCTGATGGCCCTCCCTGCGATCTTGAGGCTCGCGGGCAATGCGTATTCTCTCCGCCAGCTGGTTGGCGTGGTTCGTTCACGTGCTCCTTTGGCGATCGACTCCCAGAGCGTATGCGGCTGCGGGTGCGCTCCCACATCTTATCCACCAGGGCTTTAGCAGCCTCCGGGGATTTACGTAGAGCTCTGCGAACCTTTTGCATGGCGACCTCGAGAGGGAGGGAGTACAGTTCCCTCTTCCAGTGCCACGCAGTTAGCCTCTTTCGCGGGTCCTCGAGGTTGGACTGATAATTGGGTAGTGGTAGGACAGCACGCGGTTGGGGGCGAAGATCGCGGGGCCCTCCAAGGTTGCTGCCCATAATGGGGGGTCTGTGCCGGGGGACTCGCCGCCCCCTCCGACCCTCGATTCTTGCCTGCGTGTAAGCAGGGCCATCATCGAGAGGTAGGGACGGCTCGTCGAAAGGGGCGCTTTCTGCAAGGGGGTGACTCGTTAGGTCATCCCTCGGTAGCAGTGGGGCACCAGCTGAGCGGTAGGTGCGTCGCAAGCGGGTTCCAGAGGTGAAGGCCACGCTCTTGGTATGAGGTCGATGGCCCCAAGGATCTCTACGTCCTCGTGCGCGTCGGGGTTCCACTGGTTCTGACCGCTTCTCCAGGGCGGAGAGGGTCTGATCACCAGGATGTGACCTCACTTCCGAGAGTTAGTTTTGGTCCAGTCGGTCCGTCCAGTCCGTCGGTTTGGACGAATTTGGACGGACGGACCAAACATTCTTAACATTCTAAGATTTCGCAAATTAGGGCTCCCATACTTAAGCCCATACTTAAGGAGTGTAACGCGTCGGTCCGCGTCGACGCGTGCGTTTTCACATACTTAAGAAAATTTAAATTTTTTCTTCATACTTAAGGAATATGCACTGACTCCCCCCTCCCCACCTAACCAGGGACTCAGGGGGTATAACCCAGTCGCATGCGAGTGTCAAACGTGCATCAGAGAGACGAACCCAACGACAGAGCTTGACAATCGTATACGATTGTCACACGTGAGTCAGGCAGTAACCCTGTGATTTTTTGTTTCATATTTTTTGGGCATTCACACAGAGCTTGACAATCGTATACGATTGTCAAACGTGAGTCAGGCAGTGACCCTGTGATTTTTTGTTTCATATTTTTTGGGCATTCCCGGATGATGCCATGCGCGACAATCACAGTGATGTGTAGATCATTGCACTCACCCCGTGTCTATATAGAGTATTCCTTTCATTATAAAAAAAATCATTTTTCATGGTACCTTAGCATACCATGCCTAGGTTTTTCGGTCTATACCGGCTATATATAAATTATTAATGAACACGCGATACACAGTTCTGACAATCGTACACGATTGTCAGAACTGTTTCCCAAACGAATTTTGTAATTGTTTTGTTGTTAGTAAAAAAATTACACCGAACCCCACAACAATAATATGGGGAGAGGGGGGTCGAACCAGTTTTGAAATCTAACGTAGAGCAAAATAACAGATGTAAAAAATCTGAAATCAAGCATTCCAAAAACTGATATCTGAAATCTAACGTAGAGCAAAATTAGCAAAAAAAAATCTAGAAAATTAGCAAAATTTTAAAAATGGAATCCCCCTCCCCACTCTAAGCGGCAACTCGGAATCCCAAGTCGGTATCCCCCTCCCCACTTACCCACTTTTTCGGGACCAGGAGTGAGGGCAAGATTTTTCAAAAAAAAAAACCTCTATTATAATACAAGCTACAGATACAAGCTGGTAGTCCTCCCCCCCCCCC
>LGRX02029932.1:0-42945 GCA_001247695.2 Cymbomonas tetramitiformis
CTCTGCTCCTTATGATTTCGAACCGGACCAAATTACCTTACTTACTTACTTACTTACCTTACTTAATCAGCAGCAGCAGCAAAGCGCGAATCCCAACGGGCGACACAGACGAACTTCCGATCTCACGATCGCCAGACGCTAACGATGACAGTGCCACTGCATTCGCGTACATTTATCGCGACGTCACCCTCGCGTTGTGGCATGGCATGTTGGGATGGAAAAAGCGAAGTATTGTCGCGCACATGATCCTACGGTCAGATGGCCTAGTGGAGATCTCTTTTTGAGATCGATCCGCCTAGTACTGTGACACAGATACACTCGTGTCACTCTCGCAAGCCAGAGCCATAGCCATGACGCATGAGTCGAGCGGAGGCCGCTCCGCCGCGCGGCCGATCGGGAAATCGATGAGCTCTGTTTTGCGACTCCTGGCCTCCGGCGGACAACATCTGAATAAAAAATAAAATCTATAATCTTCAAAACTCAAAAGAAATCGCTTCCGGAGGCTCTGACTCGTGAGAGTAATGTCGACATGTCGATATGCTTATGGTCAAAGACTTCATACAAAAAGAAATTTCCAGAAACACACCGACAGTCTACAGTAGAGCCCTAGACTCTAGTCTGGCGCCATTTGCACATTCGATTGTCATTTCACCTTTTACAACTCGGAGTTTTGGTTTTACCTTAAAACTACGCGACGTGTAAGCTCTCATTAGTTCCTCTCCGCAGCAGCAGCAGAGAGCATTTTTATTTGTCCTCACTGGTTGTAAGGGCACCACCTAGATTGTCCTACTCGCTACTGCCATATAATTCTTTCTTCTTTATAATGGCTGCGTTTCAATCAGTGAAGTGCCTGGTACTCTTGTTGGTAAGCGCCCCCATAAATCAATTCACTACAAAATCTTTCGACGCTATCTTAATATCTCTGAAATAGATGAAGCTGCCGAATTAAATCACCGGGACGTGTGCTCACACGAACGTAGAGTGCCCCCCTGCAAACTTTACCGTTCGGTCAGCTTTCCTGCGTCCACTTCCTACTCTGAGTTGCCTAACAGCCTTCGCCTTGAGACAGAAACCTGAGTGCGGTGGCTGCTTTCTTCTACCATTAGAGTATCATTTTCGGACGAATGTTATGAGCAGTTGTTGCGAGCTGCGAAGTATAATCGAAACGCGCATTGGCTGAGAAATCGTATCTGGCTTGTGGGAAGCGCTTTCCCCCGCGTCCCCGCGTTAGGTTCCAGTTTTCTTCTTTCTGGTCTTTCTTGAGTGTTTGGTCCAGGTCTCCGATCATGGAATAGATATTGTCACATACCTGCATGCCTCTTCTCGACTTTCTGTCACCTTTATGGTGCTGACGTTGCTACAGGCGTATGACCTCAGTAATCTGAAATATCCTTAAGGCGCGAAATGCTTTAATATAGCGCGTATATCCTTTCGCAAGTGTGACAAGAGTCTTTGATTTTGTGGGACAGGTGACACTGCTGGCAATGTCGGCCACGGTATCTGGCGGTGTGCTCGGTGTGACGATGGGACCAGACTGCGACTGTAATAGGTACGGAATTAAGAAGTTCGGTAAAGAGAAAAAGCATCTCATGAATAAGGAGTGGTGCACAAATGGAGGTCAAGGAATCAAAGAGAGACCCGACTGCCAAAAGCTCGGAAAGGTGGAGTGTAAAGCGGTGCCCTCGTACTGTGGATGGTACGAACAGAGAACTGAGTTGTAGGTAGCGCGAAGCTGCCATATAACGTCCGACGTTTGCGAGACTTAAGTGAGCCGTTGCAAAGCTCGCTGGTTACAGCCATTTGAAACCCCGCCTGCCTCTAGCGAATCGACTAGGCACGGCAATAAGTCGGCGCGAACTCGTAAGCTGAGCTCCAGATGCAAATATCGTTTATTCTATCGAGATATATAAAAGAGCTTAACGATTTTATTGCAACCTTGCGCCGCAACGGGTGGTACGATCATCGGGAACAATATTATTTTCTCTTTCAAGGTTGTACCTGGGGTCGAAATTTTCAAAAAAATGCATATAACCTCTTGAAAATAGTTTGGAAGCTCCTTGTTATCGATGCAACACACATGCCATTCTTTCATAGCCACAGACAAGGGTCAGTGCAATAGCAGGTGCATACTGCCCTTGAACGATCAATCACGGACGCTGCCTTCACTGTGACAGACACAAACAAGCACAACTTCACAGGTGGTTTGTGTTGGCTACAAATTTTTCAGTTGTGTCCTCTTGACGGAGGCCTACATGTTACGTATTTCCTTAGCGACTCTTAAATATATAACTCTGTTGTATTGAGGTCAGTGTCGATCTTGGAACAACGACGAGTTCTTCCGAAATCATTGCCGTATCTGTTATGGTGAACTGATTTTTAAGGCGAAGAAATCAATGAGCAAGTTATAAGGTGAGCCTACATTCCAGGTGATGTGCACGTGTACAGTTGTTGTTGCGAATCACTGTCTACACGGTATTTGTGTGTTGCAAGAGCTGGAACTGCCCTGATCTATTTCTGTCAACATTTGGTCGCCCTGCATCGATAATATTTTCCTAGGGTTATTGTCGCAGTTATGCCACGATTCGTATGACCCACATATAATATATATACTTGTTGTGGAACATGTGCCTTGGTATTTATGGCTATTGTAAGCTTTTGCATGCCAAATACATTGACCGTGGCTCGAGCACCTGAACCAATAGGCTAGCAGAGTGCGAGAGAGACGCTCAGAACATTCAAAGAGCTGGCAAACATATCTTAGAGTGTCGCTTTGCAAATACATGCGCACCGTGATATGCTGGTTAAATATACTTTCAGTGAGCCATTTCTTTAAGTGCATGGCGAAGGGTATTCTCAGTCGGGCAATTACACAGTCTTTGCCTGTGACTAACAACGGCATGCTTGATGGAGAAACACTTGACCCACGCACATGCGTAGCGTCACTCCCACACAAACTATCCTATGGAACACGGAGAGGCGAGTCGGTATATGTTGGCTGCCGGGTGGATCGAACTGGTTCATGGACGTGACGCAGATATCCGCGAGAGAGCATTCGATGTCGAGCTCGACGTCCCAACAGACTTTATATTAAACACACACCGAAAATCGTCGCAAGTTGATATCCGCATGAAATGGGAACATAGCTAGGTCAAGGTGTCATGGTGCTCGGTGCAAGCGATTTAATCATCGCTTGTAATCGAATAGCGGATACCATAGATATAGTATCGCGGAGTATCGGTATTGTGCTTATACTATTGACTTTCAATAAAATTGATCATTTCTGTCAAAAAACGTTATCGATCGACAGTTCGGGACTGAGACGGAAACGACGTGTGAATTCCAGCGCGCATAACCCTTCCCTATCTAATATTTCCACTGCCGATGTCAATTGTTTTCGCCAGTTCGCCAAGCGATGACGATGATCCTGGCGCGAATGCTGACGATGACGCTGCATCGAATCCCCAAAGTCCGCCTGACCGTGATCCACCTTTCACTTTACATTCGTCGCCGTCGGAACGCCCACCAGAGCAGAGCAGCATTGCGTTTTTTTGCACCTTTACACCTGCACGCAGTCCCTTATTGATTTTCTTACTTGTATGTGTATGTGCTGGTCTTTACGTTTTCGGTGCCTCGTTATCCTCCGTCCCACCTCAATGCGCCCCTGCTATTTCCTGAAAACTAACATTCTCAGGTAATCTTTCCTCGCCGAGGCAGCGATGATTCCAGGCCTTGACACTGTGAACTGCCTGCTGAGTTCTTTTACAGCCACCCAGTAGCATGACACGGCGACAATTGTGTGGTAATTTGGCCAATCATCTGAACTGCTGCAGGTGCAACAACATTCGTTACCCTTCGCTTCGTTAATTACGGTCGCTGAACCACACATGGGCTGCTGGGTGCCTTTTCAGCTTTTCAGCAATGTGCACCTTCCCTTGCTGCCGCAATTACGGTTGCTGGATATACCGCAAGCTGCTGCCTCGCCCTCTTCGTTCAATCCGCTGTTTCGGTTGTGCTTGGTAGTCTGGGAGACGTAACTCGCCTCTCAGATTGAGTTCGATTCTCAACACTCCGGCTGATTAGCGTATATGTTTTTTGCAGGGTTGTTCGTTATTATTATTTTAATCTTTTAGCTTTTCAGCAGCGCGTTCCTCCCTTTGCGGCTGCTGGGAATGTTGCAAGCTGCTGCCTCTTCGATACGTTCACTATTTCGGTTGTGCTTGGTACAGTAATCACTCACCTTTAAGAAAAACCCGCCGATAAGAAACCAGCCAGCTTTTCAGGGAGGGAGGGGTACGCAAGTTGGTGAGAATCGCTGACTGGTTTTTTTGAGCTATGAAATAGTCGAAAATAAGAAATATGGGTGCTGGCGCCGCAGGCGGAAAATTTTGAAAATGTCGCCTTTTTAAGGGTTTATCATTGGACTTTTAAGAAAATTGCTGGATGTTTGAAAGAAAATACTTGCTAATTCTTACCGATTCCATAGGATGGCCTGGGGTACGCAAGTTGGGAATCGACCCCAAATCTCCGGTTTTCTTAAAGGTGAGTGATGCTGAAATAATAGGCGCCTCAGCCTGACCGGGAGTCCCGGTCAGGCCCCTATGACAGACTCCTAGGACCAACACTGGATTGCTGACTGATCTATAGGTTCGTGCTGTGACACACGCTGTGTCACAGGTAGGCTAGACTCCGAAACCGTCCGAGACCGTTCCGGGTATATCTAGCTTAGGGTTTATTTATCTTATGAGTTTATCCACACAGTTCGGGAGTTTCTGATATCTAGTGAACTAGGATATTCCAGTAAGTGATTACTGTAGTCTTGGAGGCCGGTTCTTCGCCTCTAAGATTGGGTTCGATTCCCAACACTCTGGCTGACTCGCGTACATGTTTTTGCAGGTTTGTAGTTACAAACGCTGTGTTGTATGTTTTATTTAGAGTCGACTACATATTCTGCGTTTCTTCGTGGTATTCCAGTTGCAATGTGTAGCTGGGGCGCCATCCTCTTCGTTCATGCTGACGGCTTTCTGATTCAGAAACACACGATCCGCGGTTCAATGGCTCCCATTTGGGAGGGAAGTGCACGATGGGGCCCCTTTGTTGAGGGGAAACAACCCACGTGTCTTGGGCTGAACACCCAACCCTCTCATGTCCGCGACTACTTGAAGGCCGAGCAGCCTGGCAAATTTTTAGACAGGAATGTAGCATGCATGCTGATGATGCAGTTTTCAAGGAGAATACCTATCCTTGATATAGTAACCGTTGGGGTATTGTAAAATTTTGAAAATTTGTCTGCGTGTGATTGCCTGTTGATGGCCGAGCATTGTCTACCCCCAATACACCGATGACTGCCATTCCCCCATTAATTATATATTCATTTATATTATGACTACATTTTCCCCAATTTCACTAATTAAATATTTTGACTACCGACCCCGAAAAAATTACTACAACACCCTATATAACCTGTGAGATATATAGCTACGACTATATATTGTGTTACGGTCAGAATGCTTTCACTTTCGGTTTGCAAGAGTGTAGATAAAACATAAGTTAGTCTCGGCTTTATGCCGGAAACCCTAAACCTGTGACACCCGTACTGTACGGAGTACTAGTATAGATAACAGGAAGTGACACACGGTGTGTCACATCCAGCACACCACCCTGGACTATTACGGAGGAAGAGTTAGGGTGGAGCAGGGTTGTTGCAGTCTGAAAACACACCATCTCAAGCGGTGGAAACAAATCTAGAGGGGGCCTGTGCTCTTGGCCAGGGCGGTCCCAAATCTCTAGCTAGCTGTGCACACAGGTAGGCATCTTGGCCCAATACTGATCTAGCAAGCTACTAGCAGTCACAAAACAACTCTAGCCACTTTGAAAGCGGTCTACAAAGTAGAGTTCACTGTTGAAGTTGCTGCTGCCAATCTCAAAGTTCAGATAGAATAAGTCAAAAGTGTCAAAGCCCAGAGAACCAGAGTCCAGATTGAAATTGTCGTCGGGGTCAGCGGGTCCAGAGTCCAGAAAGGCGGAGTCAGGGAAGAAGTTCATTGCGCAATTCTGATAATCGAAGTACTGCCCGGACACCACCGCCCATGGAGCAATCTCCACGCCACAAAGTGTAGAGGCGGTGACGGTGTCGAGCAAAGCCATGCTCACACACATGAACAGAGCCGGCAGCGCTGCTGCCGTGAGGAGACTGCCAATTGACGGTGTCCGGACACCACCAACCCGTGGAGCGGGTGGCGGTGCGTCCACATGCAATTCCTCGTCGCCAGATTCTGAGTCAGCCACGCTAGCCGAATCATGCGTGGAAGAAATGTACGGAGGCAGGGGGCTGAAGGATTTAATTGAAACCTGCGGCTCGGGCTCGAAGAAGCCCAACTTCACAGACATGCCGTCCATAAAGGACTGCTCGAAGGGGGTTTCGTTGTCGTCGAACTGCTTCGGGAAGATGAGCGCGCTCTCGTCGTCCTCGATTGTCACCTGCGGTTCAGGCTCCGCGATGCTCTCGTCGATCACGGCGGGCGTGGCCGTGCCGAAATGAACCATTGGAAAATGTTGCGGAGCCGACTCACCACCACCGGCTACCTGCTTCAGCTCACGGAGAGCCGTGCGCGCCTCGTGCACGCGGGTAGCAAGGAGAGAGGGCGGAGAAGGGATTAAGCCTGCGTACTGTGCCCGAAGGCCGATGTTGTTGTCGTCGGCGAAGGTAAAGGGCTCCTCGTCGTGGCGAACAACGGGTTGATCATGTTGCCCACAAAGTCGAGCGAAGGTGGCGTCGTCCTGGGCGTCGAAGGCGGTCTGGAACGCGGACACAATCTCGTCGTTCTCGTCGGCAGTCACCAAGTCGCACTCCGCGCATGCCATGTCGTCCGTGGGGCAATTCGCGGTGTCGTGGAAGTGTCCAGGTGGACAACGCGCGCACTCAGGGACGAAGGCGGAGGAGGCCACGTGGAACGAGATGTTGTGGGCGGAGTTCTTTTTGTAATGGTGTTGACTCCAATTCCCGTCGGTCTTGAGCGGGCTCGCGGCGAAGCGGAAGCCCTTTCGTGCGCCATAGCCTCCGACACGATTGTCGCGGCCATGGAACTTTCCGTCATCCCTCCTGTTGCGCTCATCCCGCCAACGTGAGGGTGGGAAAGAGACACCACGCTTACCGTCACGCTGCGGGTGGGGACGGGAGGAATCCACAAAGCCCGAAAGGGGCTCGTCGCCCTTCACGACGGAGTCCTTGAGCGCCACGAGAGTCGAAGCGGCGGCCTCCAATTGCTTCTCGAACTCCATGATGAGATCCTTGACGTTCACGTCACCAGAGTAAAGCATAGCCGGTGAAGTCGGAGGTGACGGCTTAGGCTGCTTCGCGCGGCCAACACCGTTCTCGCTCTCCCAAATCTCGAGGATGTGGGCGTAGATGTCCTCGAGGTCGACCTTGGCCAAGTCCACGTCGAGCCGTAGCGGTGTGGTGACCTTGTCGTACATGATGGGGTCGAGGGACGCGAGCAGTTGCTTCTTGGCCACCATGTCGTCGAGCGGACCAGAGGCCGCGTTGCGGATGGCGGTCAAGCAGGCGTCGAAATCTTGAATTAGCGGGTCGGGGTCGAGCTTGGAGTCGAAGTAGATAGCACATAACTCCTCGTAGTTCCCAAGGGGTCGAAGAATACGAGGAAGGAGCCTCTTCGTGACCTCAAGTAAAGCCCGCTTCCCATCTCGCGGGGAAGCACGTCCAGAAGCGTCCACCCAACGCCTTGCGGGTGAGTGCGGCTTCGTTAAAGATGTCAACGTCGTAAAGAGGATGGCGTTGTAGACGTTGTTGACCTCCTTGGTGGCGTCCGCCAAGTCGAAGAGGGTGTCGTTGGCGGTGTCCTTCAGCTCAAATGCCGACTGTAAAGATGTCACCAACGATGTCCATAGTACATTGCGGTCCGACTCGTCACCTCGGAATGCCGCATCCTTGGAGCCAAGAGCGTCTCGAGACGTCCTCTTGATTAAATCCACGTCCCATGATGAATTTTGAACGGCCACGGCACGTGTCCGCTCAGGAGCCGTCAAATTAGCTGCTGGAGACGCAGGTGTCGGCCGATAGCGCATCCCAACGTCTCGGGAAAAAATTGTGTCTAGACGAATCCGGTTGTGAGCCCCCATGGGGGGCGTAGCGTGCGAAGAAACACTCATGATAAAAATCCTATAGGTGGGTACGTCGGGGTAAGGTGGCGATGGCGCGGAGAGGAGGAACTCGCGGAAATGGTGATGGCAAAAGCAGTCAAAACGTCCGTAACTGTGAAATCCCAATTGTAGAAATGTGGAAGTCGAAGTACACGTTGCGCAAGAAGTCCGCGACAAGGAGTGATCAATTCCAGTCAAAACGAAAATCCCGTGGACATCCAGAAAATCACGTAGGGTACGCTGCAGCGATAAACACAACTACTCCGTAACGACGCGTGCCTCAACCGCGAGCCCTCATAGCGCAACCATCAAATGGGGCCCCCAACGCCCCACCAAGCGGAAGCGTTTAGCCAATCATGCTACCAAAAGTAGTGGAAGGTGCCTGGCGCACCATAACCTGTGAGATATATAGCTACGACTATATATTGTGTTACGGTCAGAATGCTTTCACTTTCGGCTTGCAAGAGTGTAGATAAAACATAAGTTAGTCTCGGCTTTATGCCGGAAACCCTAAACCTGTGACACCCGTACTGTACGGAGTACTAGTACAGATAACAGGAAGTGGCACACGGTGTGTCACATCCAGCATAACCCTCACATCAGTCACATTCACGGGGGATGACTCCCTCGCTCACATCAGTCACTCAGGGATGACTCCCCTCGCTCACGTCAGGATGACTCCCACATCAGTCCGCCAGAGATGATGATTCCCCTCGCTCACATCGGTCACTCGGGGATGACTCCCCTCGCTCACATCAGTCACTAAGGGATTACTCCCCTCACTCACATCAGTCACTAAGGGACGACTCCTCGCTCACATCGGTCACTTCGGGGGATGACTCCCTCGCTCACATCGGTCACTTCGGGGACGACTCCCCTCGCTCACATCAGTCACTTCAGGGGACGACTCCCTGCTCACATCGGTCACGGGGATGATTCCCCTCGCTCACATCGGTCACTAGGGATTACTCCCTCGCTCATCACATCAGTCACTAAGGGACGACTCCCTCGCTCACATCGGTCCCGGGGATGGCTCCCCTTCCAGGTGGGACGGCTCCTCGCTCACATCGGTCACTTCAGGGACGACTCCCCTCGCTCACATCAGTCACGTCAGGGATGATTCCCCTCGTCAACACACCAGACACTTCAGGGATGACTCCCCTGGTAGCCTCTCAATTGTGTCGCGAGGTCTTTTCATTTGTCGTGTCGCAAAAAGATTCGTTTATATTAACGACGCTTCGCAGCTTTTTCAGAAATATGCTGTTTTTCATTTCGTTTCCCTTAAAGGAGCGAAACAGGTTTCCTGGAAAAAAGTGACATCGTACACACCGCACCGCAGGAGCTGTCCCTAAAAAATTATGCCGTTGGAAGTTTTCCAAAAATTTCCTGCCGATGTCAGCAGTCCTACCCAGGATTGTGTCGAGCGCTCGCGCTTTACCGGCCAATCACGATACGATAGCATCTGAGGGATACCACGAATATGGGTCATAAGCGGAATAACCAATTGTAATTTTTATGCCCCAAAATTCTAAATGCGATCGATGCTCCAAGGCCAGAGGTGTGCGTCTTGGGCGAAAGCTCCCGCGTTTAATCTAACGGTTTATCTCAGCAGTCCTACCCCGGATTCTCTCGACCGATCGTTCGTAACCGACAGCGAGAGACACGTTTAACAATTCAAAATTATACCACGAAGATATGCGGAATTTCCAATTATGAATTTGTCGCAACACTTCTCTAACAGGTCTACCGATCTCAGGAGTCCTACCCAGGATTCTCTCGATCGATCGTTAGTAACCGACAACGAGAGACACGGGTAACAATTCCATATTTTACCCCGAAGATATGCGGAATTTCCAATTATTTACGCATCTCATGATTCCAGATCATCTCACCACTCCTATCGGGAGACACGCGGCGCGGCCCGGACAAAAATGGATATGATATGATCCTGGTCGGCAACGTTTTCATTTTTCTCCAAGCTCCCATCTTGCTGGATTCAGTGCACCGTAGGTCATACCGTGCATGACTCCGTTCGACTATACCAGTACTCGTACAGTACTTGGTGACAGATACCTAGGTCACAGATGCATTATATATTCGTTTACCTTTATAATCAGTTTACACTTGTATGATAATCTATTCAGTGACCACCCGATATAATACGTTATATTATATCTCACAGGTTATGGGGTATTACCCCGCTTTTATCACTGCTGACTTTGCCATGATTGGCTAAGCTTTTCCGCTTGGCGGGGCGTTGGGGCCTCGCGAGGTGTTGAATTGGCCACTTTAGGGCGTGCGGTTTGCACCATGTTGTGGTGAGATTTCGAGTTGGGACTTTCGGCAACCTCTTCGAGTGTCCGCGTTGGATTTTGTTTTAGACTGGGCTTGATCACCCCTGTCAACGTCTCCTTGGCCGTCGCGTGTTCGACTTCGTTGATTTTGTTTCGATTCCTTCTTCTCCTAACTCCGCAACTGCATTACGGTCGCCCGCCACCTTACAATTTGACACTCGCCTTTTCCCCAACCCCCCTCCTATAGGAATTTATTCTGATGACTTCATCCTCTGTTGGTACACCGGCCATGGGCGCTAGAATGCGCCTTGACTCTATTTTTGCTAGAAACGTGGGTGCTCGCTACAAGAGCACCCCGCAGTCAGCGAGTGTCGCGCTCGCTGCTGCTGACAAGACACGCGGCAATGCCGTGTTGCAGTCATCTTGGGACATTGACGTTGTGAAGCGTGTTGCAAAGGACACCTTAGGTACTAAGGCGTCCTCATTTTCCGGAAGTGAACCTCATCGCCGACTTCTTTGGGATTCGTTGGTTACTGCCTTGGAGGCGTCATTTGTCAACAAGGACAGCGCCAGCGAGGACATCTTTGACCTCGTGGACGTCACCAAGGAGGTTCACCCGATCTTCAACGACATTTTACTTCGTGCGTTGGTCTCTTTGACAACGCCCCACTCTCCAGCTCGAAGGTGGGTTGACGCTTCGGCTCGGATCTCTCCGCGCGACGGTAAGCGTGCCCTCCTTGAGGTAACCAAGCGGCTGCTGCCGCCTGGGCATCGGCCGCTCCGCCATCACGAGGAACTCTTAGGCATTTCTTTTGGGTCCTCTGATGACCCTGAGCCCTTGGTCGCGCAATTTGACGAGTGCCTAAAAGCTATCGCGGCTAGCGGAGCGGGTCCCCTGGACGACGAAACAGCCAAGAGGCAGCTCCTGGCAGCGCTGGACACCGACTTTTACAAGGAGGTGATCACCCCGCTTCGCCTAGACACCGAGTTGGCGAAGGTGGGCATCGAGGAGGTTTACACTCACATTCTAGAAGTGTGGTGGTGTGCAAACCCCGATGGCCCTCCCACCCGACCCAAGGCAGCCGCGCCTATCCCGACGCACACGCCACTCGGAATGGCTTACGCAGGTGAGGAACCGAGTGACGTCTCGGGCTTCCTCGAGGAATTTGCTCGCATCATTGGTGAGGCCTCTGCCCTACTTGCCTCACTCCGTCATGACGAGCGCGAGGGTACGCGAGACACACCGCCGCCACGGGTTGATTCCCACCGTCCGCATGGAGGCGGTGGTGTGAGATTTCCACCGTCCAAGTGGCGTGACGAACGAAACCGTCGTACGGACGGTAAGTTTCACGGGCGTAATCGTCGCGTGGGATGGAAGCACCGCTTTGCGGCATCCCCACTCCCGAAAGGCGGGAATTGGTCTCAATCGCATCGGACGCAGGGTGCCAGGTGCATATCTTTCCATTCTGCATCATCGGCCTTCGTTCAGGAGTGCCCCCTCTGCCCTGGGCACTTTCATGACACGGCGCGTTGCCCAGCGGTGTGTGGTTCATGTGATGTGGGACTTCGTAATGCCGCCATGGACTTGGACGAGGTCGTTTCGGACTTTCAAGCCGCTTTCGACGACGAGGACGACAAGGGATTTGCTGAGCTATGCCAGCGGCACGACCGGCCTTTGGTACGTGACGACCCGGAGCCTTTCACGTACCCGGTGGAGCACGATGTGGGCTTGCGTGCTCACTATGCGGGCTTGGGTCGTGGTGCGTCGGACGCCGGCATGGAGGATGTTCTCTCCGACGCACGGGGCGTCCTTGAGTCCCTGCGGTCTGCGGCTACGGCTGCGCAGGTAGGTGGTGCTACCGCAGCTGGTAAGCAACCACCGCTGCACATCGGCACTTTGTCTGTGCCGCAGGTGGTGTGCGATGCGCCACCACCTGCCAAACACGAGATCGACACGGGGCTTTACCCTATTTCGGCATCGGACCCCGCTTCCTTCGGGTCTCCTTTCGAGGAGCCACTACGTGTCCCTTTTATGGACCGTGTAATGCCATCTTGCTTTGACACCTCTCTTAAATTGTGCTCGATTGACTCGGATCACGAGCCGATTCACACGGGAGAGCTTTCCGTGATCGACGATGACGACGACTCCGACGGTTGTTCCTTTTCCGGAGACGAGATTCCCTCGGCCCCACCGGCTACACGATCACGTGTCGGTGTGGCAACATTGCCGAGGGTATTCTCCTTTGCATCTCTAGCCCTGCCCGCACTCATGTGCCTTGCATGTGTGTCAGCGGTTCAGGGTTCGGTGGTGCTCGATCGAGCCCCTGAATTCACCGCAGCGGTACATCCCATTGGGGTGGCTGCCAACAGTCTGCCTGCCTTGCCGTACTGTTTTGCTTTCGGCATTTCTTTTCCTTCTTTGGTTTCGGCGGGTTTGAATTCTGATTTTCAATTTTCGGAATTCCTGATTTTGCTCTACGAATCTTTTCCTGACTCTGGCTTCTGGTTCTGGACACTGGTCTCTGGACTCTGGTTCTGGATTATGACTTCTGGACTCTGGTTCTGGTTGAACTTCTTTGACACTGCCAACTTCTTCAACTCTGGTGAACTCTGCAACTTTGTAGACCACTTTCAAAGTGGCTGAGTATCTGCGAAATTGAGCTGTAGGAACTTAGCTTGCAAGCAGTATCCTAGCAGCAGTTTTAGAAAGGGACCGCCCTGGCTAAAGCACAGGCCTCCCTCTAGCAGTTTCCAGCTCCTAGCTGTTTGTTGTTTCGGAACTTTGGACTTTATCTGTGAGCCGCTCTCTGCCACCTGAACAGCACTCCGTACAGTTACAGGGTGGTGTGCTGGATTCAGTGCACCGTAGGTCATACCGTGCATGACTCCGTTCGACTGTACCAGTACTCGTACAGTACTTGGTGACAGATACCTAGGTCACAGATGCATTATATATTCGTTTACCTTTATAATCAGTTTACACTTGTATGATAATCTATTCAGTGACCACCCGATATAATACGTTATATTATATCTCACACATCTTGCGCCTACCTGCTGTCTCAGCGGCTTGTGTTTTTGTTTGATTAATAATTTTTGCGCGCTACTTTTCTTTAGCGATATTTCATATTGATAATGTTTTCGTGTGCATGCGTGGAACCCGGCGGGGGGGCGTTCCTGCGATGTTTACACATGAGCCGCATCCCACCAGCAGCCCATCCTGCGATATAGGGATGATTGGAGGCCGTCGGGCGTCTTTGCATCCCGCCTGACGGTTTGGGTTCAATTTCCAACAGGAATTCTTCCTTCCTGAGCAGCGCTCTGTTTTTTTGCAGGTTTATGCTGTGCCTTTTCTGAAGCCGCCAGCAACGGTCATAGTGCATAATTCATGCTGTTCCTTTTCTGAAGCCGCCAGCAACGTTCCTGGCGGCATCTTTCCCTCTGGCCCTACTAAGCTGAAGGGATGCTTGGAGACCGGCGGGATCCTGAACAACAACCCGACGGGTTGGGTTCGATTCCCAACATCTTTACTAACCAGTGTTTCGTTTTTATTTGCAGGTTTTGTTTTTTACGCCGAGCATCTTTTTGTGCTACCAGCTCTGCTGGCGGCATCCTGTGACTTCCAGCTCTGTTTAGGTTTCGCCGATTATTGAAGTTCAGAATTTTAGATTTCCCACCTACTGTTCCGCTGCTGTTTTCAAAACGTCTATTTTGTACGTAGACGCCCGCCCGAGGGCGAAATGCGGACAGCAGTTGGCTGTCGGTATTGGGTTCGATCCCCAAACGTCCTGACTGATTCGCTGTTCGTGTGCTGCAGGAAATGTTTTGGTTCTGAAGATTTTGGAACGTGCACTGTGCTCTAGTTTCCTAGGTTAGATTTTCATATCGCCCACGGGTAGTTGAATCCTTGTCTGAGAAACTAGCAGCCTAGTAGTAATACGTTGTAATTAATTATGCTAATATTTTTTAAGGGTGTAATCGGTTTTTCTTTTTGTATATTTATCCATCTGAAATGCTTGCTTGCTTGCTACTTCTTGTATGCCTCGTGCTATATGAATGTCCCCAAGTGATCGTATGATACACCTGTGCTTTATGTAATACTCGCGGTACTACTCGTTTAGTTATTTTGTTTTTCAAGTCATAATCGCGGTAATTTTCGTTTGTGTTCCCCCTAGCTTATTTTCATTTTTGGAAATGTTCTGTGAATTTTCACGACAGAAATGAGCGTGGCGCTCATGTTCCCTACAAATTATTGGCCCATTCATCCGTGTGGATTTGCATATGGACAGCGTATGGATATCGTAAGGACCCATATGGACAACCGTATGGACGGTCTGAGCAGATTTCTGGCGAAACCTTGATGCATATGTAAGAACCATACGGACGACGCGTAATTGTGGTGTCCATATGAAAATGTCCCATGGACATCGTAAGGATTTCATATGGACACCGTATGGACTACCATATGGACACCGTATGGACAGAAAACATGTCCACATGGTGTCCATACGCGTGGACAGAGGCACTAATCACCCGCACGACAGCGCAGGGACACCGTATGGAAACCCGTATGGATAACGTATGGACACCGTAACCGGACGTGCGGACAACGTATGGACAACCGTAAGGACATCGTATGGACAGCGCATGAAAATCGTAATCGCACGTGCGGACACCGTATATAATCCCGCAAGGACGGCGTATGGACGGCGTATGGACATCGTAAACGTGCGCGCGGACGGCATATGGACTCCCATAAGGACAACGTATGTACGTCGCATGGACATCATAACCAGACGTGCGGACAACGTATGGATAGCCGTAAGGACAGCGTATGGACATCATAATCGCACATGCGGACACCGTATGTAATCCCGTAAGGACAGCATATGGACGACGCATGGACATCGTAAACGCGCGTGCGGAGGGCATATGGACGCCCATAAAGAAAGCGTATGGACGACGCATGGACATCGTAACCGCACGTGCGGATACCGCAAGGACACCAAGTGGACAGTCGAATATAGATAGTCCAGACGTATGGACACGTGCGTCCGTACGTGTGGACGACGTCCTTATCCGGATGAACGTCGCTGTCCGTGCGGATGGAAACTTATTTACTTAGTATATTTTACATATCCACGCGTATGGACATCGGTGTCCGTACGTGTGGATAGCTTGTGATAATACTTATCCATGCGTATGGACGATTCCATCCACACGTATGAACAAGACGTCCGTACGTGTGAACACCGTATGGAAAGACGTAAGATTTGTCAGCACGACAGAGCAGGACACTGCAGGACATTCACGAATGGTACACGTATATACAAAATGTTTACAAAATATTGTGCTATTCTAGCCTAGCTTCTCGGCTTCTTTCCTGGCCTCTGGTCTTCTTTGGCAGGTGCAAGTGCATTCTTTTTCTTTTTAAATCTAAGAGGTGACTTTTTGGCAGCCTCGTTCTTGGAACCGCCCCCCTCCTTCTTCTCCTCCTCCTCCTCCTCCTTCTTCTCCTCCTCGACCGCCTCCTCATCGTCCACAGCCTCTCCTTCCTCTCCTTCATTAGCAGCGACAGCCTCATCCTCGACAGCCTCAACATCCGTCTCATCATCATCATCCTCATCATCGTCCGCGTTACCCTTTTCCTCCTCAACATCCGCATCGTGCATCTCTTCCTTCTGACACCCCCGCACGTCCTGAAACCAGTGACGGCTCGTTCCTCTCGTATGACACTGCAAGTGAATGCAACCTAAGTAAGTGCATTAAGAGCAAAGACAACAAATGACAAGCTAAATGCAACTAGAACAATACAAGCAAACACACCGTGACGGGGGGATATTCACGGTCCCGTTCCGATACCTCAGCAGGCTCCAACTTCAGGCCGGCCAGTTTTCTCCCTGTCATCCTCTCGGGATACAGCTTGTCCGTGTTGGCGTGCCTCAAGTAGGCCTTGTGTATCCTGCGTACATAAACCACTTGTTAGACGGCGTCCTTACATATGTACACCGCCTTCCACCCGTATGGACGGCACAATAAATGGTGTCCACGCGTATGGACAGCAAAACAACACCACGCACACATATACACATGGACGTTCGCGTAAGTGCAAAAGGTGAAAATGTGAACGTTGCAGGGGAAGGCAGGGAGGGAGGGAGGACTTGCCAGATAACATTTTTTTTTACTATAACTGACTGGAGGTTGTGCTCCAGCCTCTCTATCGTTTTGGCAGCCGACCCGATGCGGAGTTGCTCGGCACTCACGAGCTCATCCACCATGGACATGTGGTGGGATAACATCCTCTCCACGGGGTAAAAGTCCCCCTTCTCTGGGAGGTGCACCACAAACTCCACGTACAGCTCGTAGGTATCGCTGGGCAAAAGCATCGGCTTCTCGTTTAAGGATTTCCCCGGCCCGATGGCGGCGACGGTTGCCCGACCGATGACGAGGTTGGAAAGGCCAGTTTTGGTGGCCTTGCCGGTGTCGTAACCGTCACCGATACGACCCACGTCCGCCTGGGCGGTGGCAAACACGTCAACCTGGTCCCCGACAGCCAAAGGGCCCTCCAGGTTGGGGGAGTGCTCGTCTGCCTGCGGCGCCGACCCTTCGGAGACCGTCTGTTGGGGCGCTTCCACCTGGACACCGTGGGGACGACGTATGGACTAAGTCGTTCGTACGGGCGACACACGCGTGGAAACATATAAGAAAAACAGTTAAGAACTGGCGCTCACTAGCCAAAACGTACACCCCTGTGGACAACGTGCAAACTACGTGGTTCATAAGCGTGGAAACAATCAAGCGGCACAAGTTGAAAAAGGGTTCACATAACCACGCGCCTGGACACCGTTGGACAGCGAGTGGACACCGCAGTTTACAGGCGGAAGAGCACAAAAGTTACCTTCGGTTTCTTTTCAGGGGCTTCAGGGGCTTGGGCACCAAGCGCTTTGAAGATCTCAAAGTGCTTGCCTTCGGTGAGTGGGTTCCCAGCAGCCACTGCCAGAGCCACCCGCAGGCACGCATCTGTCTCCTCCGGGGTCGGCATATCCCTGTGCCCGTACACCTTGTACCCGGCCGCTGGACCCTTGTACCGGATGTGAAACCCGTCGGGGAAGTCCTGGGTGACCTTAAATTTCCAGCGACCGGGCCCATCCGAGTTATTTTTTAAATAACTCAACCGGTTGGTGACGTATGTTTTGACCATGCGCAGGGGCACCTGCGGGTGTCGGGACTGGATATGCTTGGATATCTTGTTGTGCACGGCCACCCCGATGACGGCGACCGTCCCAGGGGGCAGCTTGCCTGTTCCATGCCAGTCGTCGATTATCTCCCGGGCGTCTTCCTTCATGTCGTTTAAAACTTGGGCGCCCGGGTCCAACACCAACCGCTCTGTATTTGCGGTCTGCGCAGCCTCTGCAGGTTTGGCTGCACCCCCCGCCCCGGCAGCCCCTGCAAACATCAGCATTTGCTGCTGCATGCTCTGCATTTGCTGCATCATTTGCTGCATCGCGGAGTTTGACCCGGTCGCCTCGACCAAGTTGGTTTGGCGACGGGTCGGTGTCGTGGAAGTGGGGGCGGGGGGTGGTGATTTTGGTTTCTGTGTGCGTTGTCTTCCGGGCTGAACTCGCAATCTGGTCATGTTGGGAACTTACGAAACAAAAAAGCGAGGAGGTTCGTTTGCTGGAGGACTGTGGGCGTTTGTATTTGGCTTACTTTTGGCGGCGATGGCATGAAAACGGTATTCACGGGCGTGGACAGCGCTGCCTTCGTGGCGTTCATCCGTACAGTACGGGCGTCCGAACGTATGACCGTTGAGCTGGTGTATGAGACAGCGTCGTCCATGGGCGATTTTGCACATGCATGTCTCGATTTCTTTTTTCTTTTTCAAATTGGTATCAGAGTCCTCTCTGTAGGGAAACGCGATTTTATGAATATAAGTTTTGCGGTGCAGCAGGTTTCCATCACCGTGGGTGCGTGGCCGAGTGGTCAAATGTTGGTAAGCCGAACGCGTTGTACGCGAGGGTACGGGGTTCGAATCCCCGTGAAGGCATGGGCATCCACGGTCCCCCTTGTGGGGTAGCGATATGGGCGATTGCCGCCGACAACGCGCTAGTCTACAAGGGGCGCCGTGGGTGCCCACCCACGCCTTCATGCAATTTTAAGTCTCAGTAACTCATGGAGACCGTCCGATTAAGAGTGGGGGGTTCATCTGGACCGTCGATTGCACTGTCCGCTGGGAAACAATCCCACTGAGTGCCTGTTCTGGGGTAAATAGCAAGCAGCGAGAGGGCGTCTAACCCCCCTCCCGCTTAATTATTTTTTTGTCCCCCCGCTCCGATTTTAGCCCTCCATCGGCCTTTTTAAGGGATTTTTTTTTGCCATTTTTTCGCTAAGTATTTCTACCCAAGTGTCCACCGTGTGGTAAAATGTGCTGTCCGTACGCTGTCCATACGGTTTGTATGTTTTTATTTTCCATGAGGTCCAGTTTCATGTCATATGGACGGTCTGAAAAAGGCCGTCCATGGGACATGAATCATACGGACAGTCAAGGCTAACTCAGATGGACAGCGTATGGACTGCTAACTGACGTTTCCACGCGTGTGGACATTTTTCAACAAAAAGCGTACAAACACTATAAAGTCGTACGAAAACTCGTAATTCAGCGTGTGCTTTCCCTATCCATCCATGCGGACTGTTCAAAATGTGCTGATTTTTCCAACCATATGGACAGACCGTCCATGGGACATGCCCACGTGTGGAAATGTGCTTATTCATACGAAAATTCGTACGAACCCCACATGGACAGCTAACTGACGTTTCCACGCGTGTGGACAACCGCTCTCATGGACTAGAATGCTTGCGGAATCCACACGGACAACACATAGCGTCCATCCTTAATCTAACGTGTGGACCACGAGTTTACAACCTTGACGTAAGTGTCGGTGCATTCGCGCAGATGTGACATGGAACGTATGAACACCGTTGTCCATACGCTGGAAACCTAAGCCTAGCGTACGAACGCCGTACGTACGACGCACGGACGACCAAAGATGCCATTTTGTCCCTGCGTTGAATGCAATGGTGAAAGGTGGTTATCCAGTAAGCAAACTCTCCGGCACGTGCGTGCCAATGGACTTTATGGTGATCGATCGCCGTCACCAGAGCGACAACAAGATGAACATAGTGAGGAGGAGGAATTCCCAGAAGATGTTGCCATCCACGAGGCAGCAGATGCGACGATCAAAAAAATCAATCGGCTCTTCTTGGGACCTCAAGAGGACCCAAGCGCAGAGGTAGGTCTTCCTTATCAGCTAAGTCAGCAATTCATCGGCATTCATCACATTCATGCCTTCTTTGAGGATGTGTGTGTGTGTGTGTGTTTGTGTGCGCAGGAAAGTCTAGAAAACGTCCAAGCGTCCGCTGACGTTGTGGCGAACAATTTCGTGTTGGATCTTCTCGTCTCCCACAACCACCACAACAGCTCGCAGGCCTACTTCGATGCGATTCTGAACATTCTGCGTGTTCACTACGTCGACAAAGTAGCCGATAGTGCACATACTCACATCGCAGAGGTTCCATCTACCTATGCACAAGTATTGCAGAAGTGGAAGGAGATGTTCAAGGGATACAACAAAGTGGACGTTTGCCCCGAGTGCTCCGAATTCTTTCAGGACGAGCACGCCAACCGCGACAAGTGTCCGAAATGCCTGGAACCGAGATACGAGGACGGAAAGACGGTGAAGGGGGTATACATTCCAGGTCGAGCTCGCTGTATTTTTCGATGGTGGCCGCTCGAAACGCTGTATATTCTTCCTGACGCCGGAGTTAGCCATGCTAGCGCGTACGTGGTGGAAAGAAGGCATGTTGGACAAAGACCCCCGAGCGGAGGTACATGGTATACTGGGTGAGTTTACTCCGAAATTTCAATCCGTGACTGTGTACACCGCATGGACGTAAGGACTGTACATCGTCCGTGGGTACGATTAGCATCGTCCACCCGTGTGGACGAAGCAAGTGCGGAATTCGTATGTCGTATTTCCCACTGCTCGTGCAAACTCGTCCATGTAGGTGAACACCATATGGATGGTAAATACGTACGCCGTCCGTACGCACGGACCTCGTTATCCACTCGTGTGAACAGTTTAATTGCGGAAATCTTAGGTGCCATTTCCCAGAGCTCGTGCAAACCTGTCCATGAGTGTGAACACCGTATGGACAATTCGTTCGCTCGTCGTCCGTACGTGTGTACTTAGTTATCCACCCGTGTGGACAGTTAGTGTAAGGAATTCTCATGTATCGTTTCCCAATGCTCGTGCAGACTCGCCAGGATTTCTCAACTTCGTTCGCAACAAGTGGGACGTCTTTAAAGACCCGAGGAACATTGCCATCATGGCGTGTGCGGATGGCGTCCAATCCTTCAACGACGGCATACGCACGGTGACTCCGCTGTGTTTTACGATTGTCAATTTCCCAGGAGAAATTCGCTGCAAACGAGAATACGTGATGACTTGGGGAATCTGGGATGGAAAACCGAAAGTCAGCAGCAAGTTCTACGACATGTTCACCTTGGAGGTTAACAGACTGACTATCGGCGTACGCATGTTCGATGTGATTACCAACACGGTTTTCACGTTCAAGCTCGTGCTGTACAAAGTGCTCGAAGACTACGTTGGCTTGAGCGACGCAGCGAGACGATTGGGAGCTAATTCGTACTTAGGTTGCCTAAGATGCTGGATACGGGGTACTGAGAAATCTACATCTGGTCTAACGAAAATCATATATTCCTCACTACACCAAGGACTGCAACCAGGTAAACGCATGACCCCTTCGTTTGTCCCCTTTCCTTCTTCGGCTGTACGTGTGCCCACCGTGTGGACACCCCACGGACAGCTCGTGGATTTTTAGCTTACATTATGTGTTAAAGAACACCCTGTTCGGGCTAGTGGATACCGGCGTCCATACGCGTGGACGACGGAACCATATGTCATCCGTACGCGTGATTCACCGTCTAAGCGTGTTGTGTTGATTTTCTCCGCCGGCATTGAGCAGGTGAATCAATTCCTCTTCGCACCAACAGTGAAGTCCGCGAAACCCAACAGCTCCACGCCAAGATGATCAGAGAGGGACGAGTGCCTAAATCAATCATCGAGGAATTCATGAAGCAGAGCGGGGTCAAGGAACCATGCCCGATGTCAATCATTCCTGATTTTGACGTTGTAAAAGACTACCTTCTCGACTTGATGCACATCTTGTACAACCTGATTCACGGCGTCCACTGCGTGATTTTTGGTGATGGTTGGGGACCGAACACACGCAACTATGCGCGAAAGATGAAGGTCCATCGATCGTGGGTTATCGCACCCCCACCCAGAAATGTAAACGATCGAAGATCTGCTGCGAAGCGACTGGCAGGTAAGCTGGTAGGTCGTTTGCGAGTTTCTGCTGTTCCATACGGGTGGACACCTTGTTCCGTCCGGACGGACGTCCTATGCCACCGTTCGGACGACGTATGGACCCTCCACTGTATGCCTAACAATGTAAATTCTTCGCAGACAAACCATCACCGTGGGGACTGTCACCGATCGCAAAGACCGGTGCAATCAAGTGGGTACGAAGTCTGAAGCTCCCGACAAATATGGGACCTCTACCTAAGAAACTTTTGCAGGAGAAGTACAACAGCCCGAATAAGGTGCGGAAGATGAAGGCCGCGGAGCTGGTGGTATCCCTCACTTCTGGGATACTGGGCGTTATTGCATCCTGGCAAAATGCTGACGGGCAAGTTCTCCGTCCACAATACGCGAAGTTCGTCGGCGAATTTGCGGTGGTGGTTCGAGAATTAACCGCCCCCTCAATTGATCCAGAGGTACGTTAATTAGCCTAATCCACGTGTGCTTCCGTGTGGACACCGTACGGACGCCGCACGGACGACGTATGAAGTCGTTGTCCATCCGGGTGTTCCTCCAGTATTCACACCTGTCATGTCCCGGTTCGAGATTAAGGTTGCCTCTCATTTTGCCTTTCAGGAAATGAACAAGCTGCAGAGCCGAGTCATGAAGTTGAGAGATGAGATGGAGCGGAACAACACCCCTGAGGCGTTGGTGATTATGTCGCATCTTCTCGTGCACATTGTCGACCAGCTGAAGGACAACGGCCCTGCACGGGAAATCTGGATGTATGTCTTCGAAGACTATTTCGGGTTGTTGAAGCTGTCCATCAAGACCCGCTCACAACCAGTCGCCAGCATGATGAAAGGATTGGAGTTGCGGCGAACGGTTTCCATGGTTGCGGGCATCAAGCAGATGCATCGAATTGGTCGAGCCCGCATTATCGACCTCCTGCAAAGCAGAACATCTTTACAACAAAATCAAGCACTGTGCGGCCATCCGCTGGTGAGCACATCCATAAGTATTATGTGTACCATGCATGTCAGTCTGTCCATGCGTGTGGATGCTTTGTAAGTACGTTTGCACGTAGTTGTTCACACGCGTGGACAACGATCCATACGCACGGACAGTACTTTACTATTGTCCGTTTGATCAATAGCACTTGTCCAAGCGCGTGGACGAAGGGCCTTCCGTGCGGACGACGCCGCCCACACGTGTGGAATACCTGTCCGTACGCACGGATAGGTTTTCACTATTGTCCGTTTTTTCTCTCTTCAGTCTTCTTGTGAGACAACTAATTCACTTGCGCGGCGTCAATCGCAACAGATGACAGGGAAAAGATTCAAGTTTATCTTCGTACCGAGTTCCCCGAGTACGACATTCTGTGCAAAAATTTCGACGACAGACTCGCCTTATTCAACAGGTACCAACTCATATGCGTGTCTGTAAATTGTGCAAATGCCATGTGGATGGCGTATGGACGGCGTACGGCCACCGTATGACAACGTACGGAACACTGAGTCCACCCGTGTGTACCTTGCGAATGCAGGAACGCTGTGCAACGGAATCGTCGCAACCGACGGGCGGGTCGTCGAAGGCCGATGACGAATGACGTGGTTCCGGTGTTTCTACAACCAGACACGTGGCGGAGGTGCCCAACAACTTTGCAGATTCAGCCTTTCACCGAGGAGGAGCAGGCCTTCGCCTTAGCCGGCATCGCCCCGTGGACGGAGTATCCTAGCATCAAGATCGGGCGTGAAGATTTCCGAGTGCACGACAGCGACATTGGTTTGAAGAGCTGTCAACGGTATTTCAAGAGCATCTTTCGAACTCCGGGAGTGCCAACTCAAGCCCAACTTCTTACAGGCGAGATACCGGACGATGACGTTGAAGATAGGTATGGGGAAATCATGAAGATTGTCAAGCTTGACCTTCCCGGTCACGAGATCTTTCTGTTGAAGGCCCGTTGGTACCCAAAGGCGGCTGCGCTTGCGGACGACATCAGCAAGAACATTTACCTGCGCAAAGACATGCCATGGGACGTGTCTCAGCCATTCGTTCGCGCAAACAGCATTGAGAATCAAGTGGTAATTCAGGATGTTCCTTTCATGCCGGCTTGGCTTGCCCGGTTCAAAGGAAATGCTGTCCCTTTGGCCATTCGACGACGAACTGATTGCTTGCAAGTTGTGTTGGATCGCAAGGCGGATTTCTTCCGTGAACTCGATGGTAACAGTAGTAGCGAGGATGACAGTAGTAGCTCATCTGATTCAGATGATTGCGGATGATACACGATGTAATATATATGTAAATAAACCGTATGTAGGCGGATACCTGTATTCACACGCATGATTCCGCTAATCCATGCGGGTAAACTCTTATCCACACGCGCGGATGTATGTGTCCACACGCGTGTTTCAACAAACTCCAATTTCGACGTCCATACGTATGGATTGGCGAATTCCGATCGTCCATACGTCTGTCCACACGTCGTCCGTACGCATGGGTTCGATCGGTGACACGCCTCCATGGTGCCCACATGGCTGATGAAGGGGCAGGAAATGCTCGGGCACACCCAGGCCCGGGTGCAATGGCTGTCCACACGTGCGGACAAGCGCAAACGAGTGGCGCAGCACGGGTCTCACACTGTCCATACGCCCGTCCACACGTCGTCCGTACGCGTCCGTACGGTCCAGGGACACGTCCCCATGGTGCCCATGTGGCTGATGAAGGGGCAGGAAATGCTCGGGTACACCCAGGCCCGGGTGCAATGGCTGTCCACACGTGCGGACAAGCACAAAAGAGTGGCACGGCACGGGCCTCACACTGTCCATACGCCCGTCCACACGTCGTCCGTACGCATGGGTTCGTCCAGGGACACGTCCACATGGTGTCCATATGGCTGAGGAAGGGGCAAGCAGTGCTCGGGTACACCCAGGCCCGGGTGCAATGGCTGTCCACACGTGCGGACAAGCGCAAAAGACTGGCACGGCACGGGCCTCACACTGTCCATACGCCCGTCCACACGTCGTCCGTACGCGTCGGTACCGTCCAGGGACACGTCCCCATGGTGTCCATATGGCTGAGGAGGGGTAGAAGCGGCATTCCTCGCTGTCCGCACGTGTGGACAGCAATTTCCAACGGTTCATGCGTATGGACGGCACCTATCCATACGGTCGGGCAGTGTACGGAGCGTCCACACGCGTAATAAAATCAGGTAAACTAGCATACGTCGTCCACACGGGAGCACACGTATGGACGACGTGTGGATTTATCGTATGGACACCGTATGAACATCACTTTTGCAAATTAGACATTTTCACACGTGTGGATTTTGCAAAAAAAGCGTCCATACGGCGTCCATCTGCAATCCACGCGTCGTTCATCTGAATTTCCACGCGTGTGGACAGGCCAATAATTTGTAGGGGTTCCTGCGACAAACATGAGCGCCACGCTCATTTCTGTCGCACGATATAATTACAATTATGTCGCACGGTGCGACAAATAAAAAGACCTCGCGACAAAAATGAAGTGCTACCTGAGTCCCCTCGTCAACACATCAGTCACAATACGTTCTGCGAGTCATCACGAGACTTGACGCGCGTGTTTTGGTGCTGCTCCCCACGCCAGGTGCCTAACAACCACTCAAATCACAACCAACAACAAAGATGCCCCACACGGGGGAAATAATTAATATAGATTATATTTTCAGATTTTGGATTAACCCATTTTCTTGTTGCTTTTAGAGTAAGTTTTCTTGATATCATTCGGCTATGACCGGTGCATGCATCCATGACGCCGGCGTCGTCGCTTGCTGTCGCTGTCGTCTGCGTCCGTCGCGTCACTCTGTGATAGCGAATTGTGCCCGAATTGCACGAAAAACGATGGATCATCGATCCATCGGCTTTATATCTCAGAGGTAAAAAGGCACTTTTGCTCAGCAATATGAATAGTTTGCGCAATTTAAGCATTGCGCAAACTATTCGTAGATTAACATAAAGATATTCGCAACACGAATACTACGTATCTTTATTTAGAGCTCTTGTTTGACCTCATCAGCAACCACATCAGCTTCGTCTGCACGTTGATGGTCGACCCTTTCCATAAAACGCATTGCAGCCGAGGGGCTTTCGTGCGTCAAAGCGCACGAAACTTGGCATTGATATTCCTGACAGTGATATCAGTACACCCTCTGAAGCGCAAGGCAGGTCGTTGAGTATGCTGGAAACGGTCGCATCTTGACTTTGAGCGTTTTGGGTTTGGGTTTCAATAATGTAACCCAAATAAAGCGCCTGAAGTCAAGATGCGACCGTTTCGAGCATACTGAACGACAGGCCTTGTAACTTGCAGAATATGGTCACAGGCCTCTTGTAAACATATCTGCCAAGGTTCATGAGCTATCTCCAACGGGAACGCCCATCCTGCAAGCCAGCCTTGGGTTTGGGCACATTAGTGAAACCCAAACCCAAAAAAGCTTGAAGTCAAGATGCGACCGTTTCGAGCATACTGAACGGCAGGCCTTGGAACTTGCAGAATATGTCCACAGGCCTCTTGTGAACATATCTGCCAAGTTTCGTGCGGTGTCCCTAACGGGAACGCCCATCCTGCAAGCCAGCCTTGGGTTAGGGTACAATTTAACTTCATTGAAACCCAAACCCAAAACGCTTAAAGTCAAGATGCGGCCGTTTTGAGCATACTGAACGGAATAAAAACGTCGACGACTCAGCGCCCACCCTCTTCAAATAATTTTCCGCTTCCTTTTTTCTTCTTGAAAAAATGGTAAGTGGATATTTATTTATTTTCTCCTTGTCTTATCACTTTCACCTGTTGTAATTTCTCTACTGTTTGATATGCGCCTTGCTCGCTCTCTGTGTCACTGCAGAGAGAGTGAGTGCGCTACCCTTTTACTAACGAATCCCAGTTGGCGCTAAGAGCCACTGGAAGCCCCTTTAGGGGAGGAAATACTTAACGCTGACTACAGTAATCAACGACTAAACGTTGACATAACAACGACATTACCTAGAAAGAAAGTGACACGCATCAGCGTTCACAAACACAGCTTGCTCACATCTGTTGTCCACGCAGAAGATCAAACTGAAAACGGTTATTGCGTTGATATGTGGGGTGGGGGAACAATCAAACAGTCAATTACACCAGAAAGCATTTTGCGAACGAGCATCATTGCTGACAGCAGTGCAAAGGCGCGTTTGATCCTTCCAGGTATCGCGTCATTCCACCAGCTCCCCACCTTACACCCTGTTTCAGCAGAGAATTTAAACCGCGACAACGAGTTTCCCCCTTCCAATTGCTGTCACCATTGTGTAAAGAGTAGAACGACCACGCGAGAACATCTCAAGAACAGATTGACGCCCCCTGTTTTAGTTGTACCTGAAAACAACCCTTCAACGAGCCGTTTGTTAATTGAACTGCCAGAAAAATGTAAAATTTCGCACTTAGAGTGTGAAATTATAGCCGATCCTCACCCCTTTTTCCCTGTAGAGGCATCAGAACGTGCTGACGCGATTCTTGTCTTTAATTGTTGCCTTCTTTGTGATAAGAGAAGGGGAAGCGCATTGGTCACCTCTCCAGAGAATTTAAACCGCGACGACGAGTTGCCCTCTAAAATTTGCTGTTATCATTGTACAAAAGGAAGAACGTCCACGAGAGAACATTTTATAAACAGATTGACGCTTCATGTTTCGTTTGTACTCGAAATCACTCCCGCAAAGAGTTGTTTGTTAATTGGGGTTCTAGAAATCTGTGAAATTGTGTACCCAGAGTGTAAAATTACAGCCGATCCTTTTTCCTTTTCTCTTGCAGAGGCATTAGAACGTGCTGACGTGATACCTGTCTTTAATTGCTGCTTTCTACGTGGAAAAAGAAGAGTGAGCGCAAAAAGAAGTGCTAAACATTAAGCTGGAGACCTGCACTATAACTGAATTGACTAAGAGGCGAGTGGGAACAAACGCCCAAACAAACTGTGCAAACCTGCTCACAGGGGGGAGAGTTATGTTGACGCCTTTGACATTGCGTGCACTGAGGATCTTCAGTACAGTGGGAGCTCCTTCATCAGGAACGTCCTGCTCGCGAAGCGTGAGGATTGCCCTCATCCTACGCGTGACGCATACGTAAAGAAGAACCTGACTAAGGCGTTTCTTTACGCCTTGACACTCACTGAGACAGGTAATTGCACCGATTCTTACTGTGTTCCTCTCCTAAATACTTGCTGCCTTACGCATAACTTGCCATTAGAACGAAAGACCACACATGAGTGTGGCGCTTGCACACTCATTGCGGGTTATCTGCTGTGTGCCTTCTCAATCACACGTGCGCCAAATCTAGTGAACAAGTTTTGCAGGTTGGCGCATCGTGGTAGAGCATTGCACCTACAAAACTCACATTCAGTCTGCTTTATCCACCTAGGCCATCACAAGCACTCCTGTATGGTTGAATCCCATACGCGTGAAAGCTCAATCACACGTGCGCCCAATCTAGTGAACACGTTTTGCAGTTTGGAGCATTGCGGCAGTACATTGAAACTAGATAGCTCACAGACAGTGTGCTTTAACAACCTTGTTCATTATAAGCACTCTTGTATGGTCAAATTAAACACGTGTGAAAGCTTAATCCCACGTGCGCCCAATCTAGTTAACAAGTTTTGCAGGTTGGAGCATCGTGGCAGAGCATTGCAGCTTGTTAACTCACGGGTAGTATGCTTTAACAATCTTGTTCACTCCTCTAAGCACTTTTGTTCGGATAGAGTACACAAAATTGTAAACTCAATCACACGTGAGCTCAATCTAGTAAACAAGTTTTGCAGGTTGGAGCATCGTGGCAGAGCATCGAAACTTGATAGCTCATTGCCTGTCTGTTTTATCAATCTAGTTTATTTTAAACACTTATGTACGGATAGATCTGATACAACTGCAAACTTAATCACACGTGAGGCCAATCTTGCTAACAAGTTTTGCAGGTTGGAGCATCGTGTTAGTTAGAGCATTGCAACTTAATAGCTCACTGCTAGTTTGCTTTATCAAACTAGTTCATCATAAGCACCTATGCACGGATATATTTCATACAAGTCAAAGCTCAAACACACGTGAGCAAAATCTAGTTTACAAGTTCTGCAGACTGGAGCATCGGGGCAGAGAATTGCAACCAGATAACTCACTGACAGTGTGCTTTATCAATCTTGTTCATTATAAGCACTTAGGTACGGCTAAAAAACATACAAGTGAAAGCTCAAACACACGTGATCCCAATCTAGTTAACAAGTTCTGCAGGTTGCTTGGAGCATTATGGCAGAACATTGCACCTAGATAGCACACTGACACTCTGCTTTATTAATCTTGTTCATTATAAGCACTCAAACACGGATAAATTACATACAAGTGAAAGCTCAATCACACGTGAGCCCAAATTAGATAAAAAGTCTTGCAGACCAGAGCACTGTGGCAGAATCTTGCACCTAGACCGCCTACCGTCGGTCTGTTTAGTACCTGTCTGTATAGGCACAACCCGCACTACAAACTCTGAAAGACTTATTGCCGAGGGAGCAACTGCCTAGGGAGGAAAGTTATTTCACTCTTTCAGCACAAAGATGCGAGCCTTGTGGCAGAGTATCTGAGCCAGGCCGAAACTACACGGCACCTATCACTAACTCAGTATGTTTCACCTCTCTCCTAACTGTGAAAATTCACAGAAATTAAAGTGTTGACATCTTATTGTTACACAACAAAGTACAACTCTGCGGTAGAGAAATATTTTTCTGGCTTACTTTCAGAGTCCTTCAAGTCAGCACTGTTTGTCTTTCTCTATCTTTGACGGTGAGACCAAAAGCCCTTCTCTACTACACGCACACCCTGTCACTTTCTACCAGGGACTTGCACCTTTCTCAAAAAGTTAATGAACACTCACCAAATTTTCCTACCACCAGCCTCCGATGTTTAAGTAAATACAGTGGAATCAGATTTGAAACTAAACTACTAAGGAGATGAACTGAAGTCCCTTTTGCGCAGGGGTACTTCGTACGGGCCGCACCCCAGTCGGTGGCCTTAAGATTGTCATCGACGACACCCGCGAGCGGGAGCTGGAGTTTGACCTGGACAGGCACTTCATATAGCCGGAGTATCTGGAGGCCTTTGCCATGTGGTCGATTGAGGAGACTCGTTTCTCTGACTTTGCACTGGACCACATTAGACATCACCCCCTACCTACAGCACCTTGGTACCACCCCTCCCTCACCAAACTTCTCCTGTCACCCTTAAACATGCACTGTCTGTCCACATTATAGGATGCCCAACACGAAAGTTGCCTGACACCCTTTCTTGTAAACACACGGACACACCAACTCACAAAATTAAATATAACTTACAAAATCAGGAGGGATTGTATGGGTACCTTGCCCTAGTGTCTGGTCACCCATTAGAAACCTGAATGAAGGGGGGGGGGTTGATGCCAACACAGAGACGCACCACATCAGAGGGGGCTATCCAGCCTCCTACTACAGCCAGGCAGGGGGCAGTATCTGCTACAGGATCTGAGGGTTTTGGCCCATGCAGCCACCCCAGAGGAGGAGGAGCTCGGGTGATCACACGGGACTATCTACGGCAGGTATGGGCCAGATGCCGATCACCAGAGGAGTGGTGAGGCTGATTCGGGAGACTGCGGACGGGATCATTCGTGATATGGCCACTTCAGAGGTGCTAGCACAGGCGGGACAGACTCCAGTGAGTTCACTTCAGCAGGGAGCTTCTGGTCAGGAGACATGACACTCACCTCAGAGCTTTCTCACAGGACCGGCTTTCTCAGGTCAGCCAGGACCCGTCCCTGTCCGCCCTCCTATGCCAGCCCCCCTTCTCAGCCACAGCATTCAGCCTCTCCGCAGCCTCAGCCCCAGCCTCTTGCCCCAGCCTCAGCCACCACCCGGCCCCTCAGCTGGGCCAGCACCCAGCACCCAGTCTCTCAGCAGCCTCAGCCCCAGCCTCCTCAGCAGCCACGCCCAGAGACTATTCTACAGTCTCAGACTCAGTTTCAGCCACAGTTCCAGCCACAGCCTGTTCAGCAGCAGCAGTCTCAGCACCAGGCTCAGCCCCTTCTGCAGCGGCAGCCTCAGCCACCGCGGCAGCAGCCACCACTGCACTCATTTCCGCAGCCGCAGCATCTTCTACAGTCGCAGCCTCGGCCTTTTCTGCACCACCAGCAGCCCCAGCCTCAGCCACAGCCACAGCCCTTTGGGCCGACCCAGCATCAGGCTCAGCCTGGATCACTCCCAGAGCCCCCACTAGGCCTGCACGTCACTGTGGAGGAGGATGAGGAGGAGGACAGTGGTGACAGGAGTAGGAGGATGGAGCCGGGAGCCTCCCTCGACCCAGGAGCTTTAGCGGCAGCATATCTTAGCTTAGCCCAGCAGCACGACCAGGGAGTGACGCACCAGCATATCTCGTCCTCTGAGAGGACAGCTATCAGGGTCTACAGGCTTGGATGTGCCTGCCCAGAGCCTTTCACAGCGGACGAGAGCGCCTTGATCATTAGGGAGATACGGAGGGCAGTGTCCTCGGTTACTGACCTGCCAGCACACTACATCACTGGGGCCTCGCATTACTATGCTGGCCAGCCAGGTGACCTTATTACACCATTTCTTTTAGTTTGGATTCCCACTAGAGTGCCCCAGCAGGCGGCCCTCACTCGCTCTTCTATCCCGCTTGCGGGTGTCACTCTCCCTCAGGGCTACCAGCATCTTGGCCCTGATGTGGCATACAGGATTGTCCCACACGCATTCGGTGAGCACATCAGAGCACAGTTTGTCCAGGCCACCCCAGGAGCCCCCTTCTCCCTCTCGGATCTAGACATGGGCACATTACTACTATCAGCCTCTGAGGTCGCCAGGAATGTGCTAGGCAGTATCATAGCACACCAGGAGCAGGTTCATCCGACCACGGGGGCCTTGAGATACATCTGCTGGTTTTCTGGGAGTCAGACACCAGTAGACATTCCAGAGCCCCAGGCCCTAGTTGATGCCGGATGACTCTCATTTGCACGAGCCAGCACCAGACCTGATATCCTTCAGCTAGTGGCAGAGACCGCCCCAGCCTACCTCATCCCACTCAGCATCCCCGTTGGCGGACCTCACAGTGCCACACCGTCTTGGGCGAGTGAGTGGGCGGTGAAGATCACACACCTTGACGGCATCACTTGCGGATACGACGGTCACCTACAGGATGCACAGGGCCCCCAGGGAGGGGAGGGCCATCACTCGGGGGCATGCTGGCTGAGGAGGAGAGACCAGGAGGGGGCTTTGAGAGCTGGATCAGGAGCGGGGACGGAAGGGTGGAGGAGGTTACGGAGGCGGAGGACCTGGAGATGGACCTGGTGGGGGAGGAGGAGGCGGAGGACATGTGGGTGGACGGAGAGCTGTGGAGAGGAGGCGGGAGGCTCAGGAGGCCCGGAGGGGAGCATGGGAGGCAGGGGAGGACCAGTGGGCAGGTCAGACCAGAGACTGCAGCCGGGGAGATGCAGAGGAGGCCAGCAGATAGCCCCCAGATCACCCAGGCGGAGAGATGCTAGGCGCGGCCCGGCGGCTACACATGGTGTGTTGGTCCCACAGCGGAGGGCAGGCACCCCTCACTACCTTTCCCGAGCACAGGCTGGAGCACAGGTGGGCCCGCGGACGACGGCACAGTCGGCACTGCAGCCACACAGCTCAGGACAGAGACACTCGCACCCAGATTCTATCAGCATGGGCAGGCCTGCTCCCCGCGTGGGACAGCAGATCCACCATCAGGTGTCAGATGATCAGGGATGGACGAGGATCCCGCTGACAGCAGGTGGGGCCAGGACCAGACAGCGTGCGGAGTTGATGGCAGACACCACTCCTCCCCCGGCAGCCGCCATACCTCGATACAGCCTACTAGAGGACCAGGGGGGCGCCGGTGAGACATCGGGGGCGAGGTTATTTGAGACTGGGCAGACGGAGGGCGGCATGGGATCTGGTGGAGAGAGTGAGGCCCCACCCCCACCGGGCAGAGAGCATGGAGCACCCCTAGCTGACCACGTGGGGGCTTTTGCGAGAGAGATCGCATCTCTTTTGCAAAAGAGATGTGATCTCTTTTGCAAAAGAGATCACATCTCTTTTGCGAGAGATGTGCACATGGCCGCTGTCTCTGCTGGCCACGACCAGCCTAATCCTGCTGCAGATGCTGAGATTCAGTCCCATCCTACGGATGCGGGACATTAGGACAGCATTGTTAGAGCTTAGCCTGACCTCTTTGCTGAACACTGGACACTTCACTGTGTCGGATGCCCTTTTTTTACCTTCGTGGTCAGTATGCTATTTGTATGAGCCATAAGGCAATTGGAGCATTCTTCCCCTGCATACCTGATAAAAAGTCCCGAATGCCGACCATACTTGCTCTGCTTTACCCTAAAATGCATTTCGCACAACGAGCTCTCCGTAAGTGTAAGGGCACCAGCCACATCACAAAGAAACACAACTAACATGCCCTGCCTAATTGCCACTAACCCTTTTAGCTGCAAGGGCAGACATCTCGTTAAGTTTAATTATTGCTTGTCAATGACTAATCTTCCCATCGACCCCAACTCAAGAGCCGTTGCTTTAAACATTCTTTCGAGTCACGATGACATGGCGCACCGCTGCACCTGCTATGTGCAACACAACAACCAAGGCATTTGGGTCATGACCTATCACATTATGGCTTTCTTCACCACATCAGGCATGTAGCACGGCTAGGTGGGCCCGGATTGCATAATCGATGAAAATGACATTTAGAAGTCGCAAGAAGTTTCAAGAAGTACTTAGTGGTTAAAAGAAATCATCTAGAGGCAATATTTTATATTTTTGATAATTGTAGTGGCCACAGGGCTGCTTACAGGTCGCGGACGGGCTGCCGTACATACATTGCATATCTTGCGGGCGCGTGAGATATGCAAATGATACGGGGAAGTTAATAGACGTTGTGAGAAGTATTTAGAGGTCATCCGTAGGCAATGAGAAGCAAAATTTCACATCGGGACATATTCACGGGGTGCTGGGGAGCTAATTTCGTCTGTAAAATGGCTGCAAATCAGAAATTGCATATCTTGCGGGCGCGTGAGATGTGCAAATGATACGGGGAAGTTATTAGAAGTTGTGAGAAGTATCTAGAAGTTATTACTAGGCATCGAGAAGTGATATTTCACATCGGGTCACATTCGCGGGGCGTTGGGGAGCTAATTTCGTCTGTAACCTGACTGCAAAACAGAAAATGCATGTCTCGTGGGCGCGTGAGATATGCAAATGATACGGTGAAGTTATTACAAGTTGTGAGAAGTATCTAGAAGTTATTATTAGGCATCGAGAAGTGATATTTCACATCGGGTCACATTCGCGGGGCGTTGGGGAGCTAATTTCGTCTGTAAACTGACTGCAAAACAGAAAATGCTTGTCTCGTGGACGCGTGAGATATGCAAATGATACGGTGAAGTTATTAGAAGTTGTGAGAAGTATCTAGAAGTTATTACTAGGCATCGAGAAGTGATATTTCACATCGGGTCACATTCACGGGGCGTTGGGGGGCTAATTTCGTCTGTAAACTGACTACAACATACTTTTACTTTGCCCTAATGATACGCACGCATATTATTGCAGTTGCAGGAGTTGGGGCACTAGCAGTTGCCGGGTGGCGGGTGCTCAAATTCAAAGGTGGCTCAAATTCTGCAACTCCTCTATGGAGACGCCCGAGGCCCTACCCAAGTCCGAGGTATTCAATGGCTGGGTATGCTGGAGTTGCTGGAGTTGCTGGAGCTGTTGGAGCTGTTGGAGCTGCTGGAGCTGCTGGAGCTGTCGGGCCTGTGGTTGCTGAAGGAGCATGGGCTGGGACTGCTGCATTTGCAAAGTCTGGGGAGCTTGCAGCAGAAGGGGTTGCAGCTGCTGGGTCTGCTGGAGCTGCTGCAACTGCTGCAACTGCTGGAGCTGCTGGAGCTGCTGGAGCTGCTGGAGCTGCTGGAGCTGCTGGAGCTGTTGCAACTGCTGGGGCTGCTGGAGCTGCTGGAGCTGTTGCAACTGCTGGGGCTGCTGAAGCTGCTGGAGCTGCTGCCGCTGCTGGAGCTGCTGGAGCTGTTGCAACTGCTGCGTCTGGGGTTGTTGCAGCAACAAGGGCTGGGGTTGCAGCGGTTGGAAGGCTTGCTGCAACAACGGAGGCTGGGACGCTTCCTGTCCTACTTGGAGCATCGGCACCGCCTGAGGCACCGCCTGAGGTTGCTGCTGAGGCACCGCCTGAGGTTGCTGCTGAGGGCTTTGCTGCTGGGGGGGAGGGTAGGTGGTGCCTCCGCTGTCGGCGCGCTGGGCGCATCTTCCCCTGGGCTTGCCATGAAGTCCGCCACTTGGCGCTCCAAGGCCCGCTGCTGGCGTTCCTCAGACAGCTTCAGCTGCTGGGTGAAGTGCGCCTCCTGCTGCTTCAGCATCTTCTGGCTCGCCTCCTCCTGCCTCGCTAAAACCGCCGTTAGCTCCTCCACCGTGATTCCCCTCACCGGTGGGGCCGCCTCGGTAACCTCCGACAGAGCGACAAGCGGTTGAGGGGGGGCCACCGTGCGGGCTGACGGCGCCGGCGCCGCGCCCCTCGTTGACGCACGCCCCGAGGCCGGCATGCTTCCGCTGCCAGCAGAGGATCTCCCCCTTTTTGACCCTTTGCTGAAGTTTGCGGGTCACCGCCACCCGAGCTCAAGCCCCTACCAACCTTACCCGCCGGCTGCCGTATCCGCGGGAGGCTCGACCTCTCCGCCGGGTTTCCCTGGGAGGTGGCTCCCGCGAGTTGGCTCCTCAACTTCTTCCTCGGTGGGGTGCCGGCGGTATCCACGTCCTCGCCCTCGTCCTCCGCCGGGACGGCAATCGCCGACGCACCACCCTGCGGCTCTGCATTCGCACCCCCTCCCCACCGAGCAAGCGCGTCCACGAAGACGTAGTCATCTTGCGTGTAGTGCGGCGAGGAGAAGTTGTCACCCTGAAGATCCTTTGCCGTCAATTGCCTCACGATCGGAGGCAAAGAGACACCTGTGAAGAGCCCACAATCGGACGTCGAGCTTGTCAAAAAGAAATTGGGGGCTACCACTTAGACAAAAGCAATTTCACCGCAAGCATGCTCAGCACCCCCCGCAAGAGTACCGATTCACACAAACAAAGAGAATGCCGTACCGTTCTCCAAGCCGTAGTGCTTGTGCAGCTTGATGAGCTTCGGGAAGAAGATTCTCGCGCACTCGTACCCGATGTCCGACCCCTCTTCAGTCTTGAAGTGGGCGGCACCACGGGCCTTATCCGTGCTCCCCTGGTTGAGCCGGTTCATCCTGAAGATGTGCGTAAGGTGCGGGGTGGCGTATCTGCCGTGGATTGGCCCACCGCATATGGTGAACCACCCACGGGCTTTCACGTGCAAGATCGTCCCCGCAATATACGCGCCCTTGTATACTTGCCCTTGGTGATACACGACGGATCCCCTCTCGAAACGCCCCTTGGACTTTTCCGTGTACCCCTCCTTCCCATGCACGCACCCCATCCATTTTACACATCTGACGAGGTTACGAGGTAAAATTTTCGGAATTTCGTCGTTTTTTTCTACAAACCCGTCAAAACGACCCCTTCATATTGTGCTGATTTCTCCAGTTTCACAAGGGAAATTGTGCTTTGTATTCATGCTTTTTTTGTGGAAGGGTAGATGTGATAATTCATAATATAGAGCATAATTTTGTGCTCGGATTCTTGCGTTTTAATACAAGCCATATAATCAATTTTTTAAGTCACAACGCATACAAATTGCGGGTTATTTCTACTTTAGGCTTCAACCAAAATTGTTGGTACAGGTAGTCAAGGAAAATAGCCGGCTTACAACAAAATTACAATGGACCAACTCAGTTCGGCAATTTCAGTACCTCAATACTAACGCAGCAAAGCTGCCCCTTCTCGACTCGCACGGAACATTCCTAAGGCAATTCTTACACCTCAATACTAACGCAGCGGAGCTGCCCCTTCTCGACTCATGCAAGACTTTCCCCTCGAGTAACACAATCACATCATTATGCCGCGGCTCCTTGCTTGTGGCCACCACGTGCTGCGGCAAAAGCTGAGTTCTACAGCTCTCCATCCTTTGGGACCTTCCCGCTTACACTTTGCCATCTGTTGCTGAGCTTCTCATTCCCGGAAGGTCAACGCGCCGGACTTCCTTAGCAACTCCGCGGTCAACTCCACATCCGGGTGCACTTGGATGTCCGTCGGCTTAGGTGCTATTTGCACGTACCGGGGCATTACACGGGTGCAGCAAGCATGTGTCACGCAGAATTGAAACTTGGCATCGTGCCAGTTGCCATTCACCTCCCGCCTCCCTTGCGTATTGAATGATTGGTATGTATATTTGGTAAAGGTGCTCAGGGACGACTGGTAACAACTCAACACTTTGAAATATTTCGTCAGTGTTCATGTTCATCAGGGTGTAACTCTGATCATCTTTGACCTTAAAAACTTTACGCAGCACCTCCCCAACAACGTAAGGGTCGCCTTTTGCAAAAACAAGAGGGACTTCACTGACAGTTTCTTCCCCGTCGTCGTTGTACACGACGTTAAAAAATTGCGACGACATTTATTTTGTTACATATTTTTCCTTGCGTAACGAATAAACAAAATAATTCAAAAGCGGCGCAGAAACTTCAAGGGTGTGAACTTTTCACAAGACAAGAACTGAACTGTCACAGGGCAGTTGACCTGTGACAAGGCAAGAGTACTGTTACACTCTACGCGTCTGTCAAATTTTATCAATGTCTGTCACACCGCGGTAAAACGCGCACGTGAAAAAAAAAAATCACGGACAGCTGTCGCGCGTAAGGCCAGCAAGTGTCACAAGTCAACAAACCCAAAAAAGGCGGCACCTTGAAGAAATACTGTAAGTTTAAGAACCTTTTTTGCGGGGCACCACTTAACTTTGAGCCGTTTGATTCTAACTTTTCAAAACTATTCAAAGAAGATGGGACCTAAGGCGGGTAAAAAACCGGCAACTCCTAGGGGTCCAGCGCCCGAACGCAGCAAGGTTAGGCACAACTATCAAGAGATCTTCGAGACTCACTTGGTAGAATTAAAAAAAGAAGCGAAGCTCTCCGACTGCTGGTTCGGAGACAACCCTCGCGGAGACGAAAACGACGGGGAGGCCGTCAAGGAGTCCTACGCGCAGCATGGGAAACTGCGTGACGAGCCGCCCATGCTGTGGGCAAAGCTTCCCGCTGAGAGGCCGGAGCACTACGCTCACATCCCTAAAAGGTAAAGTCCTAAACTCTTCTTGGAAAAAGAGTTGTTCCCGCCTGTTTTGACATTAATGTCAAAAGTCAGAAGAAACAGCAAGAATCACTGGAAAAAGAGTTGATCCCGCCTGTTTTAACATTAATGTCAAAAGTCAGCCGATGCAGCAATATTTCCTGGAAAAACAGTTGATCTCGCCTGTTCTAACATTAATGTCAAAAGTCAAGTGATGCAGCAATATTTGAAAACAGCTGAGCCCGTCTGCTTAAGACAGCTAACAAAAGTCAGCCGATGCAGCAATATTTCTGAAAACGCTTGAGCTCCGCCTTTCACTGTAACATTAATGTCAAAGTCACTGATGCAAAGAATATTTCGAAAAACATGAGCTCACTGTTTAACATTAATGTCAAAAGTCAGTGATGCAAAGAATATTTCCTCGAAAATCGCTTTGAGCCCGCCTGTTTTAACATTAATGTCAAAAGTCACCTGATGCAAGAATATTTCCTCGAAAACATTGAGCCCGCTCAATATTATCGTCAAAAGTCAGCCGATGCACACAGCTTCGAAAACAGTTGATCTGCCCGTTTCTAACATTAATCAAAAGTCAGCCGATGCGAAGAATATTTCCTCGAAAATAGTTGATCTTCGTCGCTTTCCACATTAATGCTGCAAGTCAGCCGATGCAAAGAATATTTCCTGAAAACAGTTGAGCCGCCTCGCTTAACATTAATGTCGTGTCTGATGTTAATATTTCCCCGAAAACAGTTGAGCCCGCCTGTTTTAACATTAATGTCAAAAGTCAGCCGATGCAGCAATATTTCCTGAAAAAACAGTTGATCTCGCCTGTTCTGACATTAATGTCAAAAGTCAGCCGATGCAGCAATATTTCCTGGAAAAACAGTTGATCCCGCCTGTTTTGAACATTAATGTCAGAAGTCTGAACTTGCATGGAGTTTTATTTACTGATTGTGTGCTCCTAAAGTTTTCTTTGTTGTCTTTTAATTTGTTGCAGAGATTTGTTTAGAGGCGTGCGCGCCTTTCAAAGAAGACGTGCAATGAACCGAGAAGCTGAAAGAATTAGGATCAGCAGAGAAATTACTAGACGTAGGCGTAGCATTTTAGACAGGGGGTTTTAAGACTTTTAACATGTATTTTTATTGAAAATTATGTTTGCCTTTCAGCTTTAAATATGTTTGCATCGACGGCCATGGCCGTCACGCTTTTTACGAACACGCTTTCAACAATGGATGCCAGCTCCGTCGTAAAGAAGTCAACGCGGGGGAAAAGATGTTTCAGACACACGATGCTACCATTTTGGACGAGCTTCTTACTCTGGATGAGATTACAACGTTGGCCGTTGCTAAGATCTCTGTGAATGATTCCGGGTCAAAGGCGAGGACTTTTTTCCAGGACTACTCAATGTTCAAGTAAGATATTTTAAGTCTTCTGTAAGCTTTTTATTTTTCAACTCTTGGTACTCAGTTTTATTTTTGATGCAGGTGGAACATCCTGGCCTTTCAAAAGTCCACCAAAAAGAAGGTCAAGTCCACCGACCTTCTGGCTCAGTACCAGAGCCCGGAGTTTGATCAACGATTCTTCACTCGGCTTTTGAAGATTCAGGAGTACCTGCATGACAAGCCGAAGATCGAGGAAATCATCCGCCTCTGCTGCAACGCTCTTGGTAAAGGGTGTTGCCTTAATTTTGACTCGTTGTACTCTAACAAGGAGTTGGAGAGGCTCACCCCGGCCCAGCAACTTCTTGTTTTCGAGGAGTGCAAAAAGAGCTTACCTTTCGTGGAGAACACTGTGGGAGGCGGTGTGAGGAAGATCACGGACAGCAAGAAACTGAAGGCGTTGGAGGGCTCACCAAAGCCTTCTCGGGTCATCACGTCTCCTAGATCCTTTACGGATTGCTGTACTGCATTCTGGATGAGGACCAGTACGGTGGCACACATCCATGCCATGGGTGGAAAGGTCACGGACACGGAGAAGGCTACCCAATGGATCGATAGCTTGCACGCAGGCAAACTGGACAGTGTTCTGTTGGGAGAGGTACGTATAGCTGTTTGAGGATTAGTTCACCATTCTTTTGTCAACCATTAAAAATATTCTTTTAATTTCAGGCGGACAACCTGAAGCCACCTTCGGCTGCAAACACGGGCCGGCTTGGTGGGAAGGAGGACCTTTTCATCAAGAAGGCGGTGAAGAGGTACATTGACCACTGCCGTTGGAAGGAGGTCAGTGTGGAGACGAACACCCTTTCGGAAGGCGAGGAGGAGCAGGGCGAGTCTGAGGCTGCCCCGGAGAGTGGATCTGACATGGAGATGGAGCTCGATGACTTCAGTCTCTCAGACGAAGAGGAAGAGGACCGAGAGGCCCGACTGAAAAGGAATGAAGATCGTAAGAAGCTTGAGGAGTTTGAGGCTCGCGCGGAGGCACTCAGCAGGCAGGAGAAAAGGAACCAAGAGTTCAAGGATGAACGGTGAGTGTTGTTGGGTTGTATATTTAAAAGGTAACCCCAGCACCCACCTCACTTATACACGGTTAAGGGTTTGCAGAAACAAGATGGATGAGATCGCAGCTCAACTCGAGGAAAAGGAAGCCCATGACAAAGAGGTGGCAGAGAGATTGCAAAGGAAGCTTGAGGAGAAGGCCGCAGAGGTACGTGCGGAGAAAGAGCGGAAGCAGGAGGCAGTAGTGGAGGAGAAGGAAACGGAAGAGGAAGTTGCTCCCGAGCCACTAGACCTCACCAGCGTGACATTGAACAAGGTGTTGCCCCTGGGTGGTGCATTGCGTAATGGCACGGAGCCATTCTTTGATGAGTCGGAAGAACTCATGAGTTTCATCGCCGAGCGATGGTCGTCTTTGGAGTACGAGAAGGATTACATCGTGCATGTTGTAGTCCGCGCTTCAAATGAAATTGCGAAAGCGGCCAGAGGACAGGCAGCTAAGAAGAAGAAGACAGACGACCCGAAGGTGATGTTCCGACTGCGCAAACACAAGCTGGCGGGAGCGGTGCAAGACCCCATCGTACTGACATCCCGTGCTATAATTGGAGCAGGTAAGAACTTCACCCCTTGCAGCTATAGTGGTCAGGGTTTCGGTGAAGTGCGTTCGCGGACTTACAAAGGTTTCCACACACAGGCATTCCCTTACTTACGTTGGTTTTAGGAACGTACGAGGAGATTGGCAAGGACTTGCATGCCACCTTGATGGAGGGAGTTGGGATCGCGGCGGTCATCACGGACGTGCCGTGGGGTGACGAGAAGGACACCGGGTACAACACGGCTGTTGATTGGGGTGCGGCCCTGCGTGCAATAAGCACGATCTACGACTTCAACGCGGCATTGCCGGAGGAAAGTAAAAAGCATGACTTGGGGAAGGCTGATGGTGAAGCCATTGTGTTTGCAATGGGGGACATCACGGCAATCAACAACATCAACCACGAGGCCACGAAGAACCGTCTGAAGGTACCTTGGTCATTTTCCTGATTGAATGAATATGAACTTAACCCCGGATCACATTTGGACGTTGTTGTTTGAACAGGTGTACAAGAACATGCCGGGCTTTGTGTTGTTGGATGGAGTACGGCAGACGGAGGTCCGAGGGAACACACCGGTTGCTTCGGGGCACCTGTACACGACACTGGCACGCTCGCTGAACAAGCCAAAGCTAGACTACAGGAAGGCGGTGGTGGCCCGCGCACCAGATCTTGTGGAACTTGCTGGAGTGAAAACTCTAACCAATTTCTTTTGTGGAAATGTTCTGGGCCCTTTGTCGGTGACTGAGTACCAAGCCTTGGAGAAGACCATTGAGGACAACGTCAAGGCCCATGGAGCCGCGGAGAACTGGTCAACCAAGAAGACTTCTGATGCGGTGAAAACCATTTGTGACGAAGCCATGGAGGAGTTCCAGGAATATGCCCTTCCCTTCCAGGCCTTGCATTCTACCGGCACATTCAAGCATAACTGTCACGTTGCTGGTTGTGCCGCGTTGAAAGGACCCTGCCACGAGCTTGGGAAGACCCTGGTGGTGGGACAGAAGAGTGTGGAATTGGGGGAGTTCTTGGTGGAAAGGTACACCTCTTCTGGTGGGCAGGTGGTGATGGACCCATTCATGGGGTCCGGCAGCGCGGGGGTAGCGGCCCTACGCAAGGGACGCTGCTTCCTTGGATACGAGCAGAAACAGACGAACTTTTTGTCAGCCGTTTTCCACCTGAGCAGCGCCCTGCAAAAGATGGTGGAGGGTGACGAGGAGTATGTCCTCCGCAAGTACGAGGCGCCTTAGGACCTTCTTGCTATTTTGGCCACGTGTAAGCGGGAAGGTCCCAAAGGATGAAGAGCTGTAAGATTCAGTTTTTGCCGCGGCACGACTTAGCCAACAGCCGATGCAGAATAGAAGCCTAACGGGAAGGTCTTACGCGAGTCGAGAAGGGGCAGCTCCGCTGCGTTAGTATTGAGGTGTGAGAATAGCCTGAGGAAAGTTTTGCGCGAGTCGAGAAGGGGCAGCTCCGCTGCGTTAGTATTGAGGTGCAAAAAGTGCCAAACTTGGTTTGTAGTTTGTAATTATGTTGTAAGCTGGCCCACAGAAAAGTCATAATGTTGTAATTATGTTGTAAGCTGTCACATAGAAAAGTCATAACGTACTCAAACGGAATAAAATATCAAGGGAGTCTCATAAAATAGTTTTTTCAAGAAACGTATACAATAAAATTCTCCAATTTTTAGGGCCGTTTTAACCAGTTGTATTCATGGGTCCTTCACAGTGGTGGCATTATTAAACCACGTATAATTTTGAAAATCTCGGGTCCTCGTAACCTCGTAACCTCGTCAGTTTTGAAAGT